>JAREIS010000858.1:22500-88333 GCA_030060385.1 Muscicapa striata striata
CTGCAGATGGACTTAGGAAATGTTGCAGTCCTGAAGACACCTGTGGTGGGTACCATGAAGTCTGACAATGTCAGATGCTCCCCTTGCCTGGCCACCACACCCCAGACTCTCCCAGTCTGCCCCAGCACAGCCCAGTGCACCCCTACTGACATCTCAGACAACACCCCTGCCCCACAGATCTTTTCCTGGGTTCCCCTTGCCCAGGGTCCCCCATTGCATTCCCATCCCTGTCACTCCAGGACCTCCCTGGATGACCCAGGTTGCAGCCCCTGTCCCCAGCTCTGCCTCTGGGCCAGGACACCAGTGCTTCTGGGCAGGAGCACAGCAGCTCCTGCACCCCATTGCTCCTGTAGGCCCCTTCCCCAGGATCCCCTCACTTTCCTCTTTATTCCCAGTCCAGCCCAGTGTCCCTCAGTGTGTCTGTAATGCTGCCTTTTTCTCCAGCTCCCTGTGGTGGAAAAGCTGGTGGGTTTTGTGTGGCAGAAGCACATGGCTGCCCCTCTGGATGCCTAGGTGAGCAGTGCCTGCAGGGAGAGGAGTGGAGAAAAGGCCCCTCTCAAATCCCAGGGCACCAGAGGTCACCTTCTAGGTTTTGCCTATGAGGATTAGAAGCTGTGAGAACACTGGTGTCACGATCCCCTCTTGTGGAATGAGGAGATGATCATCCCTGGTGGGACACCCTGATCCCTTTGAGCCCTGGGCTATTTCCCCTGAATAATCAATAGATCCTTTCAGCAAAAGCTACACTCTGTGTCTGTGTGTCTGTATGTCTCTGTGTGTGTGTCCATGTGTATTTTGCAAATAAAAATTCTCCCAGATTTCCAAGAGGTTTCCCCCAGAGGTGTTGTTCACTGTGTCCATCTGCACATCCCGGTACTCTGTCACTGTCACCTCCACACATCTCTGATCCTGCTGGCACCTCCCAGGCTGGCACTGAACTCCTCCCTCCTGCTCCCCACCACCAAGAATGACCATGGGAGGCAGCTCAGAGCAGGACCACCCAGGCCAGGGATGGATAATGAGCACCTGGCAGAGGCAGGGAGAATCCCCCATTCCAGGGGGTTGTGGGGTGCAAGGGGAGCACCTGTGTCCCCTCCCAGCCCCAGGACTACAAACCAGGGAGGAGATGCCTCTGCTGCCTCAGCTGAATCCCTTCCCTCAGCCTGGGAAGTCTCCACATGCAGCAGAACCTCTAGAGAAGACTTTCCACAAGGAAGACAAAAGAAAGGAATTGTTTTTTCCCTGTCCCTCATTCCTTCCCCTTGTCATGATTTTCTTGTCATGTCTTACCAAAACCAACAAAAAAGCATCTTCAATGAGGTATTTCCGGGGATCAGTTCCTAAACAGGGCCAAAGGAAGGTTTTCTGCCAGGGCAAAAGTGAGAAACATGGGATTTGGTCAGATAGTTTACAACATGACAGTTTCTAACCACTAGAAATCCAGAAGCTAAAAAATGAGAGTGTGACTTGGAGTGGTCCATTATCCTCCTCTTCCCACTGCCTCTTTGTCACATCCCAGCTCCAGAGGAGCAGATTATGGAAAGTAGACCTGAAGGGAGTGGTGGAGGCTTATTCCCAGAGAGAGGAAGAAAGAGTGAAATTGGAAAAACAACATCAGTTGTTTTCTTGATCCTAATGACAACAGATAGCTCTGTAGTCTGTGTGCAATATCCAGATGATGAGGCATGTTCCTCATTTTCACCACAAAATCACAGTACTTTGGAAATTCTTCCTGGATTAGAACAAACCACAGGCCAGTAATTGACCCAGTTTGGTTCCTAAATCAGAAATCATTAAACTTCTAGCAAATGTGTTTCCATGCAGTACAGAAGGCAGTTTGATTCCTTTTGTCCTGAGTCTCTCCTGAGTTCATGGCTTCAGATGAACTGGAAGAGTCCTGGCACTGCCACATGTGGCCACAATGACCATGATCAAATCCCCAAGTCACCATTAAATGCACTCAATGTACCCCTCCCAGAGCCCAGCAGCAATTCCTGCACTGCCCCTGCTCTGGGTCAGCCTGAGGGGCATCGCTCTGGTGTACAGGGCAGGCTCCTACAGGACACAGCGCTCGGAGCCGCTCTGTGTCCAAAGCTTCGGCATCTCCACTGTCACTGCACGGCTGCCGGGCCTGTGCCACGATTTTGCACCCATGACCCACTGCTGCTCCACTGAATCACAGAATCACGGAATTTAGGTGGCAAAAGACATTTGAGATCATCCCGTCCAACCAATGACCTAACAGCACCTTGTTACCAGGCCATGGCACTGAGTGCCACATACAGTCTTTTCTTGAACACCTCCAGGGACAGTGAATCCAACACCTCCCTGGGCAGCCCATTCCAATGCCCAATCACCCATTCTGTGAATAAATTCTTTCTGATATCCAGGCTATGCCTTCCTGTGCTGCAGCCTAAGGCTGTGTCCTCTTGTCCTGTCTCTGTTCCTGGGAGAAGGGACAATCCCCACCTGGTTTCACCCTCCTGCCAGGGAGTTGTAGAGGGCAAGAAAGTCCCTCCTGAGCCTCTTCTTGTCCAGGATAAACAACCCCAGCTCCCTCAGCAGCTGCTTATGGGATTTGTGTTCCAAAGCTTCTCCTCTGCTTTTCCACAGCTGCTGCTCCTCTTCCAGAGTGGCTGCAGCCCCTCCAGTGGTGCTGCTCTCAGTGCAGTGCTGCTGGTCTGTGACACTGCAGGGACTTCTGGAACCATGGGCACTGAGGGGACACATGGAACGCAGGGTCCAGGACTCTTTGTGAAAACTCCCAAGGCCAGAGCTTTTAGCTGCTGGAGCCCCTTCACAGCAGTGGTTTTAGTGACCCCACATGTCCCCATTTGAGTCCCCACACCCCGCAGCCCCACAATCAGACCATGTTTCCTCACCAGTTCAACCCCAGGTTTCCCATGGCAGAGTCTCAGATGTCTCATTTCACAAAGCCATTTATTCACAGTGCAGTACAGGAACCGCTCAAGCTGCTGCATCTGAGCAGGACCATGAACAAAGGACCCTTGGCTCATGTCATTTGCCTTGCCATTTTCCCTTTTTTATTCACATTTCCTGCCCTTTTCCCCTAAAGTTTCCCACCACTTTTCCTATCACGCTTCTCTCACGGTCCGCCCAGTTAGAGCAGGTGTCGTGAAAGGTTGTTTTAAGAATCTCAGAGTGCAAAAGACACACAGGGGACAAAATCAGTTACTCTTGCAGAAATGCACTTTATTTTTGTGCCAAACCAATGAATGCCATAGCGGGGAGAGAGAGAAGGGAGAAGAGAAGAGAGAAAGGGGAGGGGTCCGGGGGGGTGATAGCTACCAAACGGTCGGACGAATCCTCATGGAGCCGGCCAATAGACTGTCCAATACCGTCGGGGAGATCTTGAGGGGGCCTTCAGTCTGGGGGTGTCTTTATAGTTCTTTCTAAAGCGAGTGGCTTTTGGCCAAGAGGCGGGAAGTTTTATGGACTATTGTTCTTTGTGGAAGCAGGTGGAATCAGGGAAGGGTTCCAGCCATAGCTCGATGGAGCAGAGCATAATGCGATTATCGAGGTCACCATGACCAATGCTCGTGGTGCCATTGTTTCTTAAACGCAGTTCCATATGTCATGATCTGTTGCCATGAGAACACATCCTGGTCACCTGCTAGTAGTCCTTTCAACACCCATCTAGGCCAGGACATAGCTCAGGGTGGGGAGGGGTCTTCTTCTTCAGATGATGGTCATTGGACAAAACAGACGAGAGGCTTTAGACGGACTCTCACATCACCCCATGACCAACAAGCTTCGCTGAAGAACTCCATCCGCATGATGTAGTCACATCGTCTTCGGGACTTGTCCGAGTTGGTAGCTAACCCAGACAGCAGGGACAGGAAAAAGAAGGGAAAAGAGAAGAAAGGGGAAAGGAAAAGGAAAAGGGATAAACACAAAAAATAATCACAACAAAATTGATTAAAAACAATTCTCCAAACAAATCACAATCATGTTAATTCTCAATAATAAAATCAAATAAATAAAATAACTTTCAAACAATTAAAATTCAAACAATTCAAACAATTAAGACAAATCAATATTGATCATAATATGATCTTCATAATTAATACAATTAATTTTCCAAGACCATTTTCAATCAAAACTTAACATTACTAAAACTGATCACATCAATTATCCAATTAGTTTGGTGTTAGTGGCCTAACTCTTGCTGCTTGTGTAGTTTGTTTAGTGTCAATAACCTTGGGGTTATCTTTGCAGATGGTATAGTGATCAGATTGTGTGCTTCCATTGCTGATGCCAGTTGTGTCAACCGTTTTACCATTCTCCAATTCTGGAAGTATAAAATGGCTGACAGAACAAAACCAATCAAAACCAAAATCAAAAGCACAACAATGGGATGACACAATTTGTTTAGGATGCCGGTAGCAGTAGGTGACCACCCAAAAAGAGTATCCCACCACCTGAGTTCAGCATCCCCTTTTACCCTTTCTAAAACCTGATGAATCTTCTTCACATCATGATGAACTGTCACCACGGTCTTCTGTCCATTTTCCTTGATCTTTCTTAAGATTCCAATTAAGTCCTGGTGAAGTAACAATTGTTTAATCAAAGTGAGGTTCATACCGATGAGAGCAGGCACTAACTGGTGAATCAGTGTGAAGTTAGATTGCAAAAGGTGATAAGACATAACCGGAACAGTATAGGAAAAGTCACAGCCTCTAATCCTGGTAAAATTACAAACACAAAAATTTGAATGATTTTTTAAATTCACTGCTACATCTTCTATAATCACTAAGTTGCAAGCAGGTCTAACACAGACGCATCCATTACCTATGTACACTAGTACTGTTGCAGGAGTCTCATCAGGGTGTATTTCAAAATGACAGATATTTTGCTCTGTGTCTAAACAGATGTCTTGGGCCACAATGGCATTGCTTTCACAAATGAAACCCTGTTGCTCCCGAAAAACACAAGATTCCAGATTAACAGTTTGCCACCTTTTACCGACTTGAGGGGCCCATTCCCCATGCTGGAGAGGATGGAGAATTGCTCCGTCGTGATTTAATCCTAATGCAATGATAGGGTATATCAAGTGTACTGAAGCATTACGTATTGTCAGCACAAAAGCTGTGGCTGTGTTTGTACTGGGGTTGTACGTAAAGTTTACCAAATTCCACCAGGACTGAAACTTCTTTTCAAAATCATTAGCATTGTCACAAATTATTGTCCGGATTTCAGTAGGGAAAATGCCGCCTTCCCCTTCCCTTATAATTGAGGCAACCACAGTTTGCATCCAAAGCTGTGCCTGGATACAACTGAGGGCTAGGGATATGTTATTTTGAGCAGTACCAAGGGCATCAATTATCAATTTGTGATCATTTACATATGCCTTTTCCCAATCCGGTAAAATGTTTGATAGTAACCACTGTTGTGTCCCCAGGGCTGTTAAAGAGGACTGCAGGGGTTGTTTCAATTTGGTTAAGTCTCTGGTGGTGGCAACCAATTTGTTCATTAATACCTTGGAATCAATGCTATTTAGAATTCCCAATCCTGTTCCCGGAACACCGATTATGTCTTTTGCCATGCGTTTTTTGGAAGGGGTCCGCTTCCGCAGCCAGGTGGTCCACCCCTGAAACGAAGTTTGTAAAAAAGGTGAACATTTTGGCTGAATTTCCGAGACATTGTTCTGCATCAGTAATCTAACTTGTTTAAGGGACCATGCCGGATTAAATAGTATTTGTTGTTGTCCAGTTTTCTTAATTATGTAAGGCCAAATTTCATAAATTCTTGGCTTCAGCACAATCGGTGGTTGGGTAGTGGGTGTAATAGGCATTACAACATTGATATCAAGTTCTCCCCAGTGTTTAGTGTGATTCTCACCACATATTACCTTGTGAAGAAATTGCACATTAGTTAGGTTCAATCAACAGTTCTGATTTAAAGCCTCACAATGCAACACACGGTCATGCGGTCCCATGCCAGAGCTGTTTATGGGTTCAACAATAGATCCAACCACTAATTCACATCGGATAGCAACATCAGAACCTTTTGTTAATGTAAAGGGAGGAAAAACTTTATTTATGCTATCCAGCACTAGGGAAGACTGCATACCAGAGTATATAATTACTGCAGTTAACACAGGTTGTGCTACGTTTATTTTGAATTTGTAATTCAAGCCTTGTAAGCCTGATGGATCTGCTGGGTCATTTTGCCAATTACATGTCACAAAGACTGATTTGGTCAAGGTAAAATTGTGCCAGCAGTCAGTAGGTTCATGATTACAAAGCTTAGTGACTTCAACATTGTTGGTGCTGGGGTCTAAGGTGTAATTACCAATCTTATCCTGCCGACAGCATACCAAAAAGGGAATCTGCTTTTTGCATCTCCAAGGGGTAGCGGGACAAAGTTTCTCTGTAATGTTGGGGGTGCAAACTACTCGTTATGTCTGGTTCCAAAAGGTTTCCAGATACTGTAATGAATGTGGCTTTCTCATGAGAGGATCCCTCTACCTTTCTGCATCCTACCTCAATTTTTTCACCAGTTATACCAGTTAATACTCGTGTCCAGTCCTTTCGGTCCCAGTCCCATTCATTTTGATGGTATGCCTCCAAGTCGTGCAGCACTATGGTCGCTAGGTTTGGACGACGACCTGCAGGGTAGGATCCATGGGCACTGGTGTACCTGAGGGTGGCATGAGTCCATGGCCACTCAGCTGGGCTCTGGCCATGCAGATATGGAAGAATGCAAAGGAGTATTATTACAGTTAACATGGTGATTCAGCTTTCATTTGAAATGTCCCTCGGAATTCACCTGCAATTATAAACACAGTAAAGTCTGCCATCTAGTGGCAGTGCGTTAAAATGATGGAATAATCCAACGGTATTTATCCGGTGTTGTTTACCTCCAGCGTCAGAGGCTACCCATGCAAATTTATTCAAAGGGGTTTTCAGCACAAGTGGTACCTCTCCTATAGTAGGGAGGTCTACTAAGACAGGTTGTCCAGGATAATGAGCTTTATTCCTAGGATTAGCTGGTCCTTTTAATGAAGGAACTATGGTTGGAGCTTTGGGACAGAAAGCATTAATTTTTGGGCATCCATTTACCCCCCACCTCTCATTTACACCTTGAACGGCTTTAGTCAATCATCCATCCCAGTTTCCTTCCTGTGGTTTCAGAAGCCGTTTCAGGAGACCATTGGTCTTTTCTACAATTCTGTTGGCTTGAGGATAGTAAGGGGTATGAAATACCCATTTTATTCCTTCACTCTGTGCCCATTCCTGTACTACCTTAGCAGTGAAATGAGACCCATTATCAGATTGAATTTCTTGCGGTTTTGGGAAAGTGCCAAACCATATCTGTAATGCTCTAACAGTATTTTATCCTGTAGCCCTTTTGAAGGCCTCGGCCTGTACTAATCCTGATGTTATCTCAACCCCCACTAGCATGAAATATTTTCCTCCTGAGGGCCTAAAAGGACCGATATAATCTATCTGCCATGCATCCCATAAGCCTTTTCCCCCCCTCAGGTGTAATGGGTCGTCCTCTAAAGGATGTCTCTCCAGCCAGTTTGCGACACTGCTCACAGGCTGATACACAAGTTTTACACATTTCTCTGGTAACAGGCCAACCTCGAGCATGAGCTTCTTTGTACATATCCTTTGCACCTGTGTGTTGTCTTTTTATATGTAACCCTCCAGCAACCGTTCCCAATCCTCAACAATTTCTTCCCTCTTCAGGGGACTTAGTCTTGCTAATTCATCAGCTCTGTTATTCCACTCTCCTGCTGGATTCCTGTCTGGTGAGAAGCTACCCACCCAACGGCAAAATTTTCCTGACTTGCAGTTTCTAAAATGTCTTGCCATTTTTCTTTCTGCCACACTGGAATCCTATTAACTTCCCAATCATTCTGTTGCCAAAAAGGCAGCCATTCGGTACAGCCTTTAAAAACAGCATAAGAATCTGTATAAATACAAACAAGGGAAGTATTCTGCTTTTGCTTTTGGAAAACACTCCAAACAGCTATGAGTTCTCCTATCTATGCACTGCCTTCTCCTTCTGTGATGATTTGCTCCCCGGAGGAAGTGTGTAAAGCTACAGCTTTGTATTTCCACACCTTTCCTTCTCTCTTGGCTGAAGCATCAGTAAACCAAGCATTTTCTCTCTGCTTGGGTGAGAAGGGAGGGGCTACTTTAATTACTGAAGCCAGTTTTTCCTGGCTGCTGTTCATGTTTTCTGTTTCTTGTATTGACAAAAATTTTACAGCCCCTTCTGTGATCCGGAGCATATGACAATAATGTTCAATTTGAGCAAACCATTTTCTGACAGAGGCCCGTTGGGCAACCCCTTCTGGGGGAGGGGTCCCAGAGGTAACTGTTTTAATTACTTTAAAAGGTCCTCTCAATACAATTGGCTGTTGTCTTGTGATTTTTTCTACTTCAATCAAAGCCAAACTAACAACAAACAGCCCCTTTTCCCAAGTTGTGTATCTTTTTTCAGCATCTTTAAAGCTACGGGAGTAGAAACTGACAAGCCTGGTTGGCCCCTCAGGTCCTCTCTGCCATATGTGTACAGATAACCCTGAAGAAGCAAAACCCCATTCTACCTGGAAAGGATCTGTTGGGTGAATAGGGCCTAGGGCCTGATGGGCTGTTGTTTCAAAAATCAATAATTGTAATGCTTCCTCCTGAGCTGGGCTCCAATCCCATTTTACCCCCTTTCTTAACAGATTATAAAGGGGCCTGGCAATTACTGAAAAATCAGGAATGTGTTTTCTCAAAAATACTAACAATCCAAAAGCTTGTTGAAGTTCCTTTTTGGATTCAGGCATTTTAATCTGGTCTAGAGAGGTTAATGTATCTGGTGGGATGCAGGTCATTCCACCCTTCCAGAAAATCCCTAAAAATTTGACTTCCTGTGAGGGTTTCTGTATTTTCTCTGGAGGGATCTGCAAACCAAGGCTTTCTAGGTGTGAAATTATTTTTTCTTGAACACCTTTCACTTCTTCTTTTTCTTCTCCTCCTATCAATACATCATCTATGTATTGATACACAGCTACAGTGTCAGGTTTGGATATGGTTTCTAGCTCTTGGGCCAAAGCGTGATGGGCTAAGGTGGGAGAGTGTCGGTATCCTTGAGGCAACCTGGTAAATGTGTATTGTTGTCCTTCCCATGTGAAAGCAAAACGATTCATGTCTTCTGGCCGTATAGGTATCATAAAGAACATACCTTTTACATCTATTACAGCCATAAATGTGTGGGCCTTCTCTTGAATTGATAGTATTAGTTCAACTAAATTTGGAACTGCTGCTGTAAGGGGACATGTATTAGAATTCAGGTGACAATAATCAACGGTTAACCTCCACTTCCCATTTGTTTTTTTCACAGGCCAAATAGGAGAATTAAAAGGACTGTGTGTATGAATGATTACCCCTTTGTCTTTTAACTCTTGAATTACTGCCCTAATGCCTTCTTTTGCACCTGACAGCAAAGGATATTGTTTTATAGAAGTAATTTTACTGGGTGGGAGGGACGGTGCGGTTTTTAACAGCCTGATGTTTAAGCGTGGTGCTCCAAAGGACCACACGTTACCGTCTTGGTCTTCCCACTGTTTTCCTGCAAGTAAATCCAAACCTATCAAACTGTCTGGGATATCTCCAATTACCATTTGAGTAGCTATTGGGCTGTTATCCCCAGGTAATGTGAGTTTTACTAAAGTAATACTCATAGGTTCTGCAGTCCTCAAAGCATTTATAACACAGCAGCATCTTTTACTTGGGACGACCCCACTTTTTTGAGCATCTTCGTGTGTCAAAGCACTTATTTGAGCCCCTGTGTCAGCAACGCAAGTTATTAGTACTCGTTTGGGGCTAACTATTGCAGTAATCAATAAATCACCTGTTATTGGGTCTCTTGTGAGCTTTCTTAAATACATGTAATCTCCGTCCCTGCGCCCACCACTTAGAGACGGAGTTTCTAGTTTAAAACTTGCTGGTTTGGTTTATTTTCCTGTTGTTGAGATACGAGTGTCTGTGTTTCATGTGATTCATGAACTGAATCCGTCTGTGATTGCGGAGCTTCATTGCCTGGTGCTCGTGAAAGGGAGAGTTTTGGCTTCCTGCCCAGAGCTTGCATTAACGGTGCGCTGGGTAACTTAGGTGTTTTTTGTATTACAGCTTAGGGGGAATGCCAGTTTGAAACTACTTGAGCCAATTTTTCTTGTGGCAGGTGTCACGGTCCGCTCACCTGAGCGGGGGTCGTGAAGGTTCTTTTTTAAGGGATCTCAAAGCGCAAAAGATACACAGGGGACAAGACCAGTTTAATCTTGCAGAAATGCACTTTATTTGTGCCAAACCAATGAATGCGATAGAGGAGGGGGAGAAAGAGAGGGAAAAGAAGAGAGAGAGAGGGTTGAAAAGGGGGAATAGCTACCAAACAGTCTGACGAGCCCTCGTGGAGCCGGCCAATAGGCTGTCCAGTACCGCTGGGGAGATCTCAAGGGTCTTCAGTCAGGAAAGTCACTTTATAGTCCTTTCCAGAGTGAGTGGCCTCTGGCCAAAAGGTGAGAAGATTTATGGACTATTGTATGTGGAGACCAGTGCTCCGTGAAGGCAGGTGGGAACTGTGCGTGATCGCTGGCAAACTGCTCCAGAGGGCCACCCAAAGCAGTCCTTATCATGGCACAAACACGGCGTACCCCCATGTCTGAACAGCCTATTGTTCTTCCACCTGTGGGAGGCTTCGTTGAGTAAACAGGACACCACAGCCGATACCTTCGAGAGCAGTGTACCATAGCAAGCTCCAGGCACACCAGCAACAGTCCTTGGCAGGCATCCACCTCAATTAGGCCAGAAGCTCAGCTCTGCAGCTTTAGTGGTGAGGGTCCCTGAGTCTCAGCCTCTGATGGTGGTCGTGAGGCAGATCAGAGAAACTTCGGACTCTTACAACAGGCCATCCATCAAATCTCGTGGCACTCCCTTTCTAATTCCTAACAACCAAAGTCTTTGGTGGTTTGTCTGAATGTTGTGTAGTGGTTTAACCCTTTCTGGCTTTTCATTAGGGGAGGCAATATGTCTGACCCCTCTAGTTTTTTCGGGCTTGTCTTCTATAGGTTTTACTGGCCCATATTTTCTGTTATAATTAATCAATTCCTCTGCGACTTCCCCCCATGTCCAGACTTTATTGTCAGTGTATGTGTTTGAACTTTGTTCAGGAGTGGTAGCAGGCGGAAAGCCAGAGGTTTCAGCAGAACCGGTTTGACTGCCTGAGCATCGCCGGCCTAAAAATCTGTCAAGTCGATCTATTGGAGAGATGGAGGCTATTGTTTTTTGAAGAACGATGGCTCTTGGTTTTAGTGATTCAGGCAGACCTCTAATTAGGGTGTCATAATTTCTGGTTTTACAGGCAATTGCATTGGAGATTCGTAGTTAATATTTAGAATCCTTTCATGTATCATCTGCAAACAAGCAGCTTTATGAATATTCTCCAAGAGTTGATCCAGGCTGCCAATTATAGCCAAAGGATCACCTCTTTCTAGGGGGCTAAGTCCCCCAGCCCAGTAGGCTGCACGCTTTCTCAGGGACCGTGGAGCATGGGTATTTCCTGTAGTTAAGAATACTCCAGGACCCCAGTAACCAGATGCTTCTTGTTCACTTAATTTAATTTGATCTGCTCCAGTAAGAGAAACTCTAAAAACATATTCTGTCTTGGATTCCTGAGGGAGACGTGAATATTTTTTCTTTAATTTAGCTAATTCAGTAGCAGTATATGGTATTTCATTAGATGTTATGCGGGGATCGAAGTCATCTGGGCTCAGATAAATATATTCAGTTTTAACAAGAGGTCTCAATTTAGAGCAACAATTTTTCCCTGCAATTTTGCATGTGTACCAACTCTCTGTGTGGGTATATCTGCTTTATGTGATATGTTTCCTTTTCTCCTGTTTCCTGAGGTGTATCTGTATGTTGTGAGTCATGTGATAATTGTAACAAGTAGTTGTTATTTCTTTCTTGCTCTAGTTGCTTTTGTAGAGTTTCAACCAGATTTCTTTCTTGTTCTAATTGGTTTTGTAAAGCTTCTACTAAGCTTTGCAAGGAATTTATCACTGCAGTTTCTTCACTCACTCATTTAGCACGTGATTCTACTGCAGCTGAAAGGCAAGCACCTAGAACCGAGCAAATTATGGTTTTATTGTTTTTGCTCAGTTTGATTTTTGATTCATTTTGTATAGATTGTATTCTATCAACCACATTTTCTAAATTAAACCAGTTATTCTTATCCCATAATTCTCCTCCTTCCGAGGGTCTAGCATTGTGTTTACCTAGCAGGGCGTAAAATGCAGCTTTATTATTTTCAGACATTTTGCGAGGGGGAAAATAATATCACTTCAGGGAGTTCGGAACTTGAGTTACACACACAGCTCTCTGCTGAGCACAGCCCCCCGTCTCTTCCCTGAGTGGGTGAAAAGACACACACTTACTTGGGAGGTACTATCTTCACTAAAAATGCTTTGTCTCTTCGCTATCCCAAGAAGTCAAATACAGCAACTCACAAAAACACGAGTCCCATCCTTTGCACAACTGAGATAATTTTCAAAATATTCTCCGAAAATTGAAATGGAGTTGGTTACACCTGGGTCTGTGTGCAGATGGCGGAAAGAACCAATACCATCTCCCTTGCTTTCTACCACGGTTCAGCTTTCACTGACAGGATAGGTGCGGCTGAAATAGCACGGATCTTCCCCTGTTACAAAGTGCACAGAGTACCTTCAACGCATACAGTATCGGGAATTCAATGCCAACTACGCCAAAAATGTCACGGTCCGCCCAGTTAGAGCCAGGGTCGTGAAAGGTTGTTTTAAGAATCTCAGAGTGCAAAAGACACACAGGGGACAAAATCAGTTACTCTTGCAGAAATGCACTTTATTTTTGTGCCAAACCAATGAATGCCATAGCGGGGAGAGAGAGAAGGGAGAAGAGAAGAGAGAAAGGGGAGGGGTCCGGGGGGGTGATAGCTACCAAACGGTCGGACGAATCCTCATGGAGCCGGCCAATAGACTGTCCAATACCATCGGGGAGATCTCGAGGGGGCCTTCAGTCTGGGGGTGTCTTTATAGTTCTTTCTAAAGCGAGTGGCTTTTGGCCAAGAGGCGGGAAGTTTTATGGACTATTGTTCTTTGTGGAAGCAGGTGGAATCAGGGAAGGGTTCCAGCCATAGCTCAATGGAGCAGAGCATAACGCGATTATCGAGGTCACCATGACCAATGCTCATGGTGCCATTGTTTCTTAAACACAGTTCCATATCTCATGATCTGTTGCCATGAGGACACATCCTGGTCACCTGCTAGTAGTCCTTTCAACACCCATCTAGGCCAGGCCATAGCTCAGAGTGGGGGGGGGGTCTTCTTCTTCAGATGATGGTCATTGGACAAAACAGACGAGAGGCTTTAGACGGACTCTCACAGCCTCCCACCCTTCTGTCCCCTCACATTTCCCATCATTTTGGCCTCGTGTTTCCTGCCTTTTCTCTCTCCTTCCTCTCATTTCCCATCATTTTCACTCAAGTTTACTGTCCTTTGTTGCCTTCCATTTCCCAGCCTTTTCTTCCCTCAGGTTTCCTGTCCCTTTCCTCCTTTCATGTTTCCTGCATTTTTCTCTCTTCATATTCTCCAGTGTTTGGTCCTGTCACATTTCCTGCCGTTTTGTCCCCTCACATTTCCCACTTTTAACTCATGTTTCCCACCCTTTCTCCCTCATGTTTCATGCTTTTTCCCTCACAATTCCTACTGTTTTTCTCCCTCCCAATCTTGTCCTTTTGTCCCCTCACGTTTCCCTCCTGCAAGTTTCTCTTCTCCTCTCGAGCTGTCCACTCCTGCTGGATGTCTCCATGTCCATCCCCGTCGCTTTCATCACAGGCCTTGGTATCTTTTGTCATCTATATTGTTTGGCAGCTCAGGGCTCTGGCTTTGTCTCATTGCTGCTTTTAGTAAATTGTTCTTAACTCATCCTGTGACCTTTCATTTTTTGCCTGCAGTTCTCTTCTCCGTCCATCGGCAGAGGGAAGGGGAGGCAGAGTGGGAGAAGGGAGCAGCGCGTGGTTTGGAATGTTTCAGTGGGAGCATCGTATTGGGGATAACTGGGGTGTCACAAAGGACTCCCTGTGACCCGGCCACCTGCCCCTAGCAGCGGCTCCCAGGCTTTGCTGACCTGGAACCAGCCTCAGGCTGCAGTGTCTGGCAAGACAGCGACAGGACGGGACGGGAGCACGCAGCTGGCCATGAGCCTGCGAGCACAGATTGCCTCTTGTCCCTGCAGAAGGGAGATAGATATTTCACCCAACCTTCCCCCTCACCGATATTTATACATTTTCTCTATTTTGTAAAATAGAGAAGAGACCTCCAAGGCAGCCCAGAGTGGCCTGGGAGGAGGTGGTGGCTCCTCAGGAGAGCAGCTCTGCAGCTGAGCCTCCCAAGCTGACCATGGTGCAGCCACTGCAGCCCAGTGAGTGAGGTACCCTGTGGGACTGGGCAGGGATGGGTCCCCATGCTGGGATCAGTTTTCCCTGGCACACGGGCAGCGGGGATTTCAGGGGTGAGAGTGATGCCAGAGTGCAGGGGCTGCTCTGGGTAGAACTCCAGCCCTGGCACAGGCTCTGCCGAGGAGGGGGACAGCAGAGGGACTGCAGCTCCTGCTCCTTCCTCTGCTCTGTCCTGTCACAGCACCCTCTGCAGCTCTCCTTTCTCTCCCGCTCCATTAGATGCCAGCTGGGTACCTGTTTATGCACAGGAAGCCATGGACTTCATCCAGGCCTTTGCCAGCAGCCCCAACCAGGTACCCATGGCTCGTTGGGTGGTGGCTGTGCCTGGCCAGGGGTGCTGGCTCTGCTGAGCAGCTGCTCCCACAGGGCACTGCACCCTAGGGCTCTGGTCCCACTGGCTGGGTCTCCTCACTTCATGCTACCCCATTGTCTCTGTGCCCCAGCTCCAGGACAAGGACCTGAAGCTGAAGTTCCTTGACAGCATCTGCACCCTGTGCAGAGCAGCCAAGGACAGTGGCTGCTCCCAGGTTCTGGATGTTTTCTGCAACAGATACACACTGGGAGAGATGACTGAGGTGAGGAGGCATGCAGCACTCTGGGGAAGGGGCAAGGACCCCCAGCAGCCCATAAGGGCTCCGCTTGGGCAGGGCAAAGCTCTGGTGGCTGTGGGTGCTGGCAGCTGCCAGGTTCCAGCCCAGCTGTGCTCTGCAGGTGCTGCTGAAATTGGAGCCCAAGTACAAGATCTGTACCCAGGTGCGGCAGCTCGCTATGCTCGCCCTCGCCGGACTGAGGTACTGGCCCAAGGGCCCGCAGGCCCCTGCCCAGTGCTCTGTGCCCACCTGCCCATCTCTGCTGGCAGTCCTGCCCCAGTGCTGCAGGAGACCTTGGGGTGCTGCTCCCAGCACCAGTGTCCAACTGGGCCCCTTTGTCTTTGCAGCACCATCAGGACAGTGCTGGGGAGCAGAAAACTTCAAGAGTCTGCTTCGACAGCGTCTTTTTCCTTTGTCCAAACAGAGAAATGCAGAGTCTGGAAGCATCCCTCTATGCTCAGGTAAGTCCTGGGTGAACTGTAGGAGCGTCCAGTCCCTCTGGGCTGCTCCTGGCCACCCCATGCTGCCTTAGGACCAAAGATCTAGGGCAGGCCATGGTCTCAGCTTCACTTTCCTACCCTCATCCCTTCATCGCTTGCCAGGTTCTAGCCACATCCAGCAATGTTGGCTGCTGTGTCCCCAGCTCCTGTGTCCCTCCCCTCACACTGGGAGTTCAGATCAGTCTTCAGGTGGTGGGGGAGAGAGCAGAATCACAGCCACTGCTCTCTGTCACCCTTGCAGACTCTGCAAGCTATGGACACCATGTTGGAGGTGATGGTGCTCAGCTTTCCTGTCTCCAGAACCAGCGAGATGCTGCAGGACATCTTGGAGGTCTGGCCTGTGTACAGAGTGCGGGGTCAGAGGCTGTTCCTCACTCTGGAGAGGAAGGAGCCCAGGGCTGTGTCCAGTCTTGTCTAGCTCTTGTCTGGCTCTTGTCCTAGCCAGAAGCAGGACACACCCCGGGGCATAAGGAAGGCTGGAGGGACAGTGCAAGTGTGTCTCAGGAGCAGGGCTGAGCTGCTGCTGCTGCTGGAGGGCTCACCTGCAGTTGCTATCTTCCCAGGTTCTGCTGGGCTACTTGTTCTTTGAGACAGTGGCAGTGCAGGAGAGGTTCATGGGCAGGGTTGGGCTGCTGAGCCATCTGCTGGCCGACCCTTGCTCCCTGCAGGTAAGGACCTGCTCCCCTCCAGCCAGGCCATCCCTGTGCCCTGGTACAGCCACAGCCCCAAATGCTTCCAGGCTGAGCTTGCCCACCCTCAGCTCCTCTTCTCTTCTGC
The DNA here is from genome assembly GCA_030060385.1 of Muscicapa striata striata. Taxonomy (NCBI): domain Eukaryota; kingdom Metazoa; phylum Chordata; class Aves; order Passeriformes; family Muscicapidae; genus Muscicapa; species Muscicapa striata. The sequence continues at coordinate 38,882 of JAREIS010000858.1, forward strand.
CTGCCTCTGCCAGGCTGGTCAAAATGAGAACAGCGGTGCTGCTAGCAGAGAGATCCAGACCCCAGTCCTTGGGAAGCTGCTGGGCCATCTGTTTTTCAAGTTGTTCAGGACAGAAGAAACCTGCTTGATGGCACTGGATAGTCTCTGCTCCCTCATGACATTCCTCTCTGAGCAGAAATGTAAGAGAAGTTGTGGTGGGCTGCATCCCCATGCACGGCCACATCCCCAGATACTCCTGCTTGTCTTCCTAGGCCTTGCAACGGCCCCTTGTTGTGCTTGGTGCAGGTGCCACCATGTCCCCAGTGCTGCTGTCCCCTCTGCTCCTGCCCCACACTCTCTCTGCCAGGCTCTGGATGGTCCCGTGTAGCTGAGCTGCTCCTCCATGCAGGACTCAGCTCGCCTCCTGTGGGGCATCCACAAGTATTGCGGTTAGCAATGGAGAGGCCAAGCGGGGCATGCGCGGTGTCCTGTCCAGTGCGTTCCCGACCTGGCGGTTGCTGGGTACACCAGGCCTCCTCAACAGGACTTGGCCACCATGCGACGGGAAGTTGGGTAGACCTGTTGTCGTTGGCTGCTCTTGGTCAATGCCGGCACTGAGCTGAGTAGACCTGTTATCCTCCGCCGGTTTTAGTCTCTGGCTGCCAACGGTGGGGTAGACCTGTTGCCGTCGGCCGCCCTTTGTCTTTGACGGATTATTGCCGGCCAGACCTGTTCTGCCCTTGCAGCTCAGCCCTGAGCGATGGCGCCGCGTCTCGTCCATCGGACGAGGGGCCCCCTTGCCCTGTCCCGCCCAGTGAGCACGCCTTTGCCGGCTGGCCTACACAGCCGCCAGCCCCCATGCACTTGCAGCCGCACTCACACTCCTGCTCACGCTGCTCTTCCCCCTGAAAGTTGCTATGTCAAGGCGGGCGACTTTCGCTCCCAGCATGTGCCCGTGTTCCTGCCCGGCTCCACGACTTAGCGGCCACCACCAAGCTTTGCTGGCCACTGCCCCAGCCCTGGTCCCAGCCCCAGCCCCACCCCAGCCCACTCCGCTGATATCCTGCCCACACCCCGCTTCCCCAACCGCTCCCCAAGAGGAGCCGGCAGTGCTCCCGTGCCACCCCCCCGTGCCCGAATACACAGCAGCACGGCACACATCTTGACCCCACCCCCTCTTCTTTTAGGTCTGGTTTAGGGTTTTTTCCTGCTTAATACATTGATATGTTCAATCTCAAATTGTCACTGAATCCAAGTACCTCCTAATGCAGTTTGAAGAAATATGAAAATGAACACCCTTTATGTCTGACAGTCAGTCAGACCTTGTCCCTACCCCCACCCCACCATTTCCCCCATCCAAGCCCTGGCACTGAGAGCAGCCTTGTGCAAATCTGAGCTCCCTCCACTCCAGGCTGTGCCTACAGCTTTCAGCTCCTTGGCACCAACTCCCACCTGCTTTCCTTGGAGAAAAAGCTGCCTGAGACACAGAGAGATGTTCATTTCTTGTCAGCCAACAAACCAAGGGAAGGCACAGCTCCATAAATAAAAGAAGTCCAGCCCAAGGAGTGCTGGGGAATGGGGCCACATTCAGGGGTGTCCCCAGGGCTCAGGACTGGGGCCAGATCAGTTAAATCTCTTTCTTGCTGGATTGGATGAGGCCATCACAGGCACCCTTATTCAGTTGCCTGGTGAGCCCAAGCTGGCTGGGAGTGTGGATGTGCTGCAGGGCAGGAAGCTCTGCAGAGGGATCTGCACAGGCTGGAGCCTTGGGCCCAGGACAATTGGATGAGGTTCACCAAGGCCAAGGGCCGGCTCCTGCCCTGGGCTCACAACCACCCCAAATCTCTTGCCGTGCCCTGCCACTGATCCCCACAGCCTGTCCTGTTTCCTTCATGCCTGCATTGCCAGGCACTTTCTGGGACAAGGGAGCTCGGCTGTGGGGATGGAGGGAGGTGCAAGTGCCACCCCTGCAGTGGGAACCACAACTCATCAGGTTTGTGTCCTTTGGGGTCAGGAACTGGTGAGACTCAGAGGCACAGGAAGGTTTCTCTTCTCTGCCAACAAACAAAAGTTGAACATGATACAATTTAGTAACCGTCACAGCTCTTCCCTCAGCTCTGTGCAATGTTCCAGCAGGATCTGATGAGCCTACCACCCACAAGGGATTTGTGTACAAAACGAATTTTAGACAAAGGTGATTCTGTAACTGATAAAAATGCTGTTCAAGGGTTGTACCACAATGCTTTGCATGGAGTGGGGGTTCAACATCTCAAACAATGCTCTATTTTCAAAGCTGTTTGAGGTAGATGGAGGAGTCAGGCTAATTTGGATGTTGAGGAAATGCTGAAACTAGTCTGACTCATTTTAACCTTTAAACTGCAGTTTGAGGGGTCTTCTTAGGCCTCAGGTGAGGGTCGTTGGGCAAACCAAACTAGAGGCTTTCAGACGGACTCTCACACCCTGCTAGGCATGAACAGCATTGGACTTCTCTGGGGAAACTGTGAGGGGGGGCTAGGGCAGAGTGATCAACCCAGTGACCTCACACAGCCCTGGTGTGAAGTCACATGGCCCTGTTGTGATGTCACACAGTCCCTCCTGTGATGTCAGACCTCTGCCCTGTGATGTCACAGTCAGATATATGATGTCTCAGACAGCCTGTGATGCTCAGTGACTTTGCATACTCCACTCTATGATGTCATAGCCCACTCTGTGACCTCATGTTACCAGATGATACCCTGTTGGGAAGGATGAATCTGAAAAATCTTACAAGTATAAATGCTTAGATTCTGAGAATATAGAAACCATGGATATGATGGAAATTAAAGCTACTTCTTTTGAGATGCCAAACCATAGTTACTAAATAGCCACGAGACAATGGAGTGGCTGGCATGGGCTAATCACCCGACTGATTAAACAATGCATTTTCCCTCAGGGTAGGCCCGAGAATCGGACTCATTTCCCCAGGGTAGAAAAAGTAGTTTTTCCAGTTTGAAATGCAACACGCTATGCTAATACCATGGTTCCTATAGGCTCGATCCAAGTGCTGTAGAATTTGTATTTTGTATCTCATTGGTTAACGGGAATTAGAATATTCATGGTAGAAGAAGATTTATTGTATTGGAAACAGGAAATCGCTCTCTTGTTCTCTTGCCTTCTCCCCTCTCGCCTGCTCCTCTCTTCCCTCCACTCTCTCCCTCTCTCCCTTCCCCCACGCTTCTCACTTCACGCCACTCTCTTTTCTGTCGTGCTCCTAGCTGCGGCTTGCGGCTTCTAGCAGGACTCTGTGTACCCACGCCCTTATAATAAATCGCCACTCAGTAACTAGCTTATACAGAGCTCCTGAGTTTGTCCTGGACACCGTTCCCCAACGCTTAGTAACCCACAATACCCACCCCAGGTGATCCAGCACAATACTTGTTCTCCAAATCCACTGGCCTCTGGAAACCACACAATGCCCGTTGTGTAAGAAGAGGAACTGGATTTCACCAGCCTCAGTGTCCTGCCAGGTCAGCCAGACTGACTGGAACATTGGGGTTCACGAAAACCGAGGACCACAAGAGAGACCCCCAGGATAGAAGATCCCATGGGTAAAGGGGAGGGGAAATATGTTAATGATTTTGTGGAAATGATTATTATATGTGTGTTTAGTCTGGGACAATCAATGAATATGTTTGCAAAGTACAGACTATAAACAGAAGCTTTCCTGTACGCAACATGCAAAGATTTGGGAGGAGCTGTCCCCCTGTGTATCTGACCAAATAAAGAATGCTGCTTTTTAATGCTGCATTGGTATTAAGGAGTTTATTATTTTCCTGAATTTTTGGTAACATTCCCACTCCAAGGAAAGCTCTGTCTCCTGCTGTTCACAGAGAAGGGATGGTGGGAGATGTGGTGGTCAGAGGCTGCCAGGGGTACAGTGACCATGAAATAATCGAGTCTTCAATATTCTGTGAAAGAAGGAAGGGCATCAATAAAACTACTACACTGGAATTACAGCGGGCAGACTTTAGCCTATTCAGGATACAGATTTGGAGAGTACCAAATCAGGTACTGATTTTTTAAAGGGAACCGTCCTTAAGAACAAAGGGTTCCAGGAAGGACAGACACACTTCAGGAAAGAAATTTTGAAGGAGCAGGAGCAGCTTGTTGCAACAACACATTATCAGTAGGGTAAAACGAACCTGTCACACGACTGTCTAAAAGCAGCTCACATTCCCTATTAGTGGATGAACAATCCAAGGCCTGGTGAATTCTGCTTCAAAATGGAAAGAGCCAACATCGAAGGATGTTTCCCTAGTGAGACAACCGCAAAGCAGATACGGGGTGGCCATGGCCATAGTAGGCCATGTTTTACGGTGCCCAGGGAACCCATCCACCAAGCGTGGGAGAAGCTGCCACCAACCATGCCAGGGGCCACTGGCTTTGACCCACCTCAAAGTGATCGACTTCTCTCTGGAATAGCCAGGGGATGGCAAAAAACGACCAGTAAAACCCAAAAAACAGCAACAAAAATACAAACAAACAAACAAACAAATCACACAAATAAAAAGCACACGGTGCTTTGCACGACGTCTGCCAGTCACAGGGGACATGGGCCAGGGCTGGGGACGAGGTCCATGCCTCTCACTCCCCCCTAACCCCCCCACCGCCATCTCACTCTCCGGCTTCTTCCTTTGCCTTTGCTTTCGTGGTCCGGGGCCCTTGGCCAGCGCGCTGCTTGGTCCCGCAGCTCAGGGCCACGAGAGAAAAAGAAAAAGAGTGGAAAAAGGCCGGGCAGGCACCCCCACACTCCAGCCCGCACATCGGCACGCCTGGAAAAGCGAAGCCACTAGCAACCCAGCCGGCTGGCAGCCATGGCATTGCCAGGGGCACTCTCTCAGGTTCCTGCCACCACGGCCGCCGCCAGCCCTGAACAATTCTGCTCGCTACACGGGTCCCCGGCTCTGGGCTGAGGAAGGGGGACGCCTTCAACAACACACAGCAAGGACGGGCTGCCGCCACCCCAGCCCGCAAACTCCATAGGGCGACTCCTGTCACCGAGCCCCTCAGGCGAGCCGGTGAAGCCGAGGCGAGGCCGCACGCCCCACTGCATGTTCCCCGCAGCCCTTCCGACACGGACACACTCTGGCAAACAGGTCGGGAGCGGGGAACGAGGAGCAGCCACCTCGGCCGAGCGAGCCATGCTCGGGACTCTGGGGGAAGGGGCCGGGGAAAGCCTTGGCAGGCTCAACACAAGCCTGTCCACGTCCAGCCTTGACTGCCGGGCCACCGCAGCAGAGCAACAGCTGAAAACACCGCAGACGCCAAGCGGGCGGGCCCGGCTTAAGGCCAGGCAGAAAGGGGACGAGGCGCCGCCACCTCGCCTGCCACCCTCCCTGGGAGCGACGGGACACCCGCCCCTCTTCACGGAACCGGCAGCAGCCAGGCTGGAGCAGGACACGCTCGCGGCTTCTCTCTGTCCCTGCCTCAGCTCACCTGGGCCGGGAGCGGCTCTCGCATCACCTTTCCCCTCGCCTGTCCCAGTGAGCTGGGCAGTGCAGGAACCTGGACAAATCCATGCCACTCTTCCCCGCCTAGGCCGCACTTTTCTTGTGCCGGCAACCACACGCACAGCCACCATTCTCCGCCTTAGACACAGGCGTGGTAAGAGTTTGCGCATCACTCACTGTTATAATACAGACAGACGAGCCCAAGGCCATGGACACCTCCTGGAGAAACGATCGTACCTGATCAAGGGGACGCACCAGCAAACTCCGCCTCCTATAGTGACACAGCTGGAGGCAGCCAACGACCTCTTGGTTAACTTCAGGGTCTGGTGGAGGGGCGGGAAGACAACAGGTCTACTCGACCTTGCCAAAATTTGCCCAAGTTCCACCAGAGCGGGGTAGATCTGTCCAATCTGGGTACCCTGCTGCCACAGCGCTCTCTCTTGGCAGCTGGCGGACACCGCCAGCCCCAGTATCGGGCAGACCAATCTTCCCGTGGCCATGCCAGAGAGGGGTAGAGCTGCTCCCCCCGCTGCCGCCCACTGCTGTGGCGCCATCTCTGGAGGCGGCCGGCGGTTGACTCCGGCTCTGGAGCTGGGTAGACCTGGCCTTCAGTGGCCAACCCGCAGAGGGGTAGACCTGCTCACTCTGGGGCTGCCCACCGCTGTGGCGCTATCTCTGGCGGAGGCTGGCAGATGCCGCCGGCCCCAGAGCCAGGTAGACGAAGAGGCCTCATATCATCCTGGAGTCAGGCGAACCCCACTGTAGTAGATTTACTTGTATAAATCATTTGTTCATCAACTATTAACCAAGGTATTGCATTATTGTAACAGTCTTGTTGAAACTCTCTTTTAAAAATCGTGTAAGTAGCAAGAAACCACAAGACTGATACAATTATATTGCAACTCCTGAGCTTGCTAGAAGAATTGCGCAGCGGCAGCAGTATCTAACCAAATATGGAGAGGTTTTGTTCATAGGTTAACGGCGACAGTGGAGGGAGAGGATCTGAGCCTTCATCATGCGACCACCAAAAGGCAGAAGACGACCCCCCAGCAACAAGCTGCACAGACGCAGAGTACTACCAGAAGATCTACGTGTGCAGGAAACACAAGAGAATAAAGACTGGGGGATGAGCCTAGCAGGTGTGGGCTGTTGGTGGAGCGGAGACTCCCCGGCCCCACCCAGCGCTGTGCTTGCCTGTTATTGCTTGCTATTTTAACCAATAAATTCCTTTTGGCTTTGCAACTCAAAAAGGACTGAGTTGAAAATTTATAACAATTTGGTGCAGTGACTCGGATCGAGAAGCCCAGAGGGAGTACCCCTTTGGGGAGGCGCCCCACTGGACGGCTCACGGTGGCCCCTTTGGAAGTACTTTCTTCCATGACCCTCGACTGACGAACCTAAATTCAATAACAGGCAAAGGAAGCCGGCAAACCCCTTAATCCTTTGTGCACAAAGCCCAGGCGAAGACGCAGGCGTAACAAGAGGATTGCGTGAGTACCATGGTTTGGGAAATTGCATAGAGGGCTCCGTCCCGGTCGGGGTTGAAGTTCCTGGAGTTTGGTGTGTGTGTGTGTGATGTTCCCGGAGTGTGGCATGTGAGACGTTCCATTCAGGAGTGAAGTGAGTGAGGACCTCGTAGTAGTGCAGTTCCCAGACTCCGCGAGGGGCTGGGCCACAAATCGAGGGAAGCGTGCTGTGTGTGTAATTGAAGGCACTCCGGGAGAAGGGATAGAGGAAGAGTAAGCCCTCCTAAGATTTCGCGGGCAGGAAACCTGTCGAGAACACCAGAACCCCTAGACCACCTGAAGTCACTCCAGGAGAAGAGATAGGGGAAGAACAAGCCCTCTAGTCCTGTGACTCGCAGAGGGCTGGGGAGGTACCAGACTCTGTGAGACGTGTGTGTGTGACTCGTAGAGGGCTGGAGGAGGTCCCAGACTCTGTGAGACGTGTGTGTGTGACTCGCAGAGGGCTGGGGAAGGTCCCAGACTCTGTGAGACGTGTGTGTGTGTGACTTGTAGAGGACTGCAGGGCACTCCGGAAGACACTCCAAAAGATGTGACAGGGGAATAACAAGCACAAGTCTTCTAGACCCATGGGAGGGGGAACCCGTGCAAAACTTCCCCAAATTACACCTGATAGTCCGTTAGGATTGATGATCAAATATTGGAATGATTTCCCTGCTAGAAAAGGGAAGGTCAGAGCAAAAATGATTCATTACTGTATGGAAATATGGGGGGGGAAAGAGAATTAGGGCAGACAACCTTTTCTGGCCTGTATTCGGAGCATTTGAGGACTGGATTTGTCAGGCTCTGAACATATATGTTAATTCAAAGGAACCATTTAGCCGGGAAGAAAGTGAATACACTGCCCTATGGATAGTGGGGAAGACAGGGACAAGTCTATTTGTCCTAAAGCAGAAGGGGAAGAAGAAGAAAAGGGATGATGAATCGGAGATCCCTAATCAATCTCCTCCTCCTTATTTATCCCCTCCGCAGGCTGTGGCTTCTCCTCCTGATCCCCCTCCTCCTCCTCCCCCTCCTGTACCGGCGCCCCTATCCGACTTGAATTCCTCAGAGTCGGAACATGAATCCTCTAAGGAAACAAAGAGGGTAACGAGAAGTCAATCAAGAAGGAGGGATGGAGGGGTCTGTTGTTCCCACTACGAGAGGTTGGAATGGGGATGGTCCCAAATCCCAAAGCAGGGCAACCAGGCCAGCCCGTACAGGTCCCCGGGGTAGGATATGTGGCTGCACCCTTAAATTCGGGAGATGTCAGAGACTTTAAGAAGGATATGGGACACTTACTAGAGGATCCATGAGGAGTTGGAGAGAGATTAGATCAATTTTTGGGACCTGATATTTACACCTGGGATGGGTTACAATCGATATTGAGTATTCTCTTTACCCCAGAAGAAAGAGGAATGATTAGAGCAGCTGGAATGAGAATTTGGAACAGAGACCACCAGGCAGGACCACAAGTGGGTGTTAAGTGGCCCATGCAACGCCCCAACTGAGATAATCAAAATCCAGAGCATAGAGCCCATATGGCCAACTTAAGGGCAATTATTATACAGGGAGTGAAAGAGTCTGTTCCACGCGGAAGAAATGGGGGCAGGGCATTTAGCGAGCAACAAAAGAAGGAAGAGGACCCCACCAAATGGTTGGAGCGACTAAGAAAAAGTTTCCAGTTATATTCAGGGGTAGATCCTGATTTGGAGGTGGGATGTGCTCTATTGAAAACGCAGTTTGTGGCTAAATCATGGCCGAATATCAGAAAGAAATCAGAAAAAATGGAGGATTGGCAAGATAGGGGGCTGGATGAGTTATTGAGGGAAGCACAGAAGATTTTTGTCTGAAGAGAGGATGAAATTGAGCAGAAAGAGGATAAGAGGCATAAGAGACAGATGAAAATAATGGTGGCTGCAATTCGAGAAGGGCAAAAGAAAGGACCCCTGAGTGGAGAGGGAACTCCGACTTCCGGAAAAGAGGAATACAAGAAGGTGGAAAGAATGAGATAGTGTGTTACTACTGTGGGGAGAAAGGGCACAAGAAGCGTGAATGTAACAGGAAAAGAATAGATGAGAAACAGTTCCGAGATTAGGGGTGTCAGGGGCTCTATTTACTGGGGACCAGGGAAAGATCGTAGCCCTTGATAAAACTTAAAATAGGTCCCCAGGGGGAGATATACGAGTTCCTTGTGGACTCGGGGGCCGAAACGTCCACGATTCAGACACTACCTCAAGGCTGCAAAATCTTGGCAGAGATAGTGCAGGTTATTGGAGCAAAAGGGGAACCTTTTGGGATACCTGTAGTTAAGGATGTGTTAATAGAGACACAATTCAATTTAAGAGTGGGTTCCTTACTGTTGGTTCCAGAGGCAGATTACAACCTTTTGGGACGAGATTTAATGGTAGAATTAGGAATTGGCTTAGAAATAATAGAGAAAAGGTTAACTATTAAACTATGTCCATTATGAACAGTGGATGAAGCACAAATTAACCCTGAGGTATGGTATACCCCAGATACCGTGGGTAGATTGAACATTGAACCCTTTGAAGTCACTATAAGGAACCCAGAGATTCCAATAAGAGTGAAGCAGTATCCCTTGTCAAAGGAAGGAAGACAGGGTTTGAAGCCTGAGATTGAAAGATTGTTACGACAAGGGTTGCTAGAACCTTGCATGTCACCTTTTAATACCCCGATTTTACCCGTTAAGAAGAATGATGGTAGTTATAGATTAGTGCATGACCTTAGGGAAATTAACAAGAGGACTGTTGAGAGATTTCCGGTGGTGGCTAATCCACATACATTATTAAGTCAACTAAGACCTGATGACCAGTTCTACAGTGTGATAGACTTGAAGGATGCCTTTTGGGCATGCCCTCTCAAGGAGACCTGTAAGGATTATTTTGCATTTGAGTGGGAAGACCCAGATACCCACAGAAAACAACAACTCAGGTGGACTGTGCTCCCACAAGGGTTCACAGAATCTCCCAATTTGTTTGGTCAGGCGCTGGAGCAGATTTTACAAGATGTCCTGGTTTCTGGGACAGGGTTCTGCGAATAAAAAGCAGAAGTTCCCCTTTGAAGTAGAGAAATTAATTTCACCCCCCTCTAAATGTTATAATTGTTTCAAATCAAGGACCCAAGGCAGAGATAAGGGGTAGAAGTAACAGCTCTTTACTACTATATCTAACCGCACAGGTAGAAAACAACAGCAGTTATTAAAATTACCCACAAAAGCAGAAGAAAATAACCCAGTTCCAGTCCTTTCTTTAGCTGCAGACACACTCCGTCTGTGTCAGCTCTCGGGACTGTGACACGTGGCAGGGCCAGCACAGCTGCAGGCGCAGGCTGGAGCGAGGGAGGTGGAGGACAGTGGCCGCGGCCGGGCCAGCTCAGGTGGGAGCCAGCTCCTTGCTCACAGTTGTGTACAGAGATCAGTTGTATTCCCAGAGGTAGGAGGCTAAGCAGGGAAGATGCAGAGAAGTTGACAAGATTACCAACCTGAGCCAGGAACTACCTTGGTGCAATATGTAGATGATTTGTTAATTGCAGGCAAGGAAGAAGAAGCAGTGAGGAAATTTGTGGAAAAGGAAGCCAAGTATCTGAGACATAGACTCAATAAAAGAGAAAAGAATTTAGACCCCGGGAGGGTGCAAGGGATACTCTCTCTACAGGCCCCTAAAAACAAGAGACAAATAAGGCAGTTAATGAGACTGTTTGGATATTGCAGGCAATGGATCGAAAATTTTAGTGGAAAGACCAAATTTTTGTATGACAAACTGACTAAGGATGGACTGGTCAAGTAGTCCAGAGATGATGAGGAACAGCTGGAGACTTTAAAAACTGAATTAATAAATGCACCAGTTCTTAGCCTCCCAGATCTGAAGAGACCTTTTAGTTTATTCATCAATGTAAATGAAGGAGTTGCCTATGGAGTATTGGCTCAGGATTGGGCAGGAAGCAAAAAGCCTGTGGCATATTTATCAAAATTGCTGGACCCTGTTAGCAGAGGATGGCCCACCTGTTGGCAAGAAGTGGTAGCAGCCGCCCTCCTAGTGGAAGAGGTTAAGAAGATTACTTTTGGGGCAGAAATACAGGTCAAATCACCCCACAATATAAGGGGAGCATTACAACAAAAAGCAGGAAAATGGATTACGGATGCCAGACACCTGAAATATGAAGGCATTTTGATAGAGTCCCCTAAATTGAAGTTAGAAGTTACCTCTCTACAGAACCCCGCTCAGTTTTTGTATCGAGAACCAGATGAGGAAGTCACTCACAACTGCCTCCTACAAATAGAGGAGCAAACTAAAATACGGCCAGATTTAGAGGAGGAAGAGTTAGAGTTCGGAGATAAACTCTTTGTGGATGGGTCTTTCCGAGTATTAGAGGGCAAGAAGAAATCAAAGTATGCGATAATTGATGGAAAAACATTATCAGTGATGGAGTCAGGACCCCTGAGTCCCAGCTGGTCAGCTCAGGCCTGTGAACTATATGCAATACTAAGAACTCTGCAACTATTGAAAGGAAAGGTGGGAACCATTTACACTGATTCTAAGTATGCTTATTGAATAATACACACATTTGGTAAAATATGGGAAGAGAGGGGATTAATAAATTCACAAGGTAAGGGCTTGATACATGAGGAACTAATACGAAAAATTTTAAAAGCAATAAGGTATCCCAAGGAAATAGCGGTAGTGCATGTGCGGGGGCACCAAACAGGGGTCAGTCCTATTATAAGGGGAAACAATCTGGCAGACCAAGAAGCTAAAAAGGCAGCCCTGAGGAAAGGGGCGGATATCAAATCAGTGATTTTTACTCGGGAAGATTGCTCCACATGCGGGAAAGACCTAGAGGAGGAACCTTGTTACAGTTGCTGGAAAGAGTTTGGGGGCGCAGAAACGATACAATGTGCCTGTGAGAATCCTAGTAAATCCCGCTGCTGGCATCATGGTCCAAAATATGTTTTGTCTTTTACTGTTCAGGAAAAGGAAAAACTAGTCAAAATGGGGGTAAAGAGAAAGGAAGGAGATAGATGGGTATTGCCAGATGGGCGGGAGGTACTTCCTAAGGCCCTCGCCTTACGAATATTGCAGACTATACATGAGAAGACACATTGGGGAACACAAGCGTTAGTTGATCAATTTGCAATCAAATACATGTGTATTGGGGTATATGATCTAGCGAAACAAGTAACCTACCGGTGTGTTACATGTCAGAGGGTAAATAAACATCAAAGAAGGGGACAAATCATGGGAGGACGAGAGCTGGCACAAAGACCATTTTCTCATGTGCAAATGGATTTTACGGAATTACCAAAAGTAGGTAAATACAGGTACTTACTTGTTTTAGTGGATCACCTAACACATTATGTAGAGGCCTTTCCCACAGTTCATGCAACTGCCCAAGTAGTGGTAAAGAAAATGCTGGAGGAAGTGATTCCTCGGTATGGCTAGATAGAAGTAATAGACTCAGATCAAAGGCCACACTTCACCTCTAAGATAACTAAGGAGATATACCCCTTGGCACCCCCAAAGCTCAGAAAGAGTGGAAAAAATGAATGGGGAAATTAAGAAACAACTGACTAAATTAATGTTGGAGGCAAAGATATCATGAGTAAAATGCCTACCATTGGCTTTATTGAACATCTGTACCCAACCCCGAATGGATGCTGGAATTTCCCTTTTGAAATGTTATATGGGATGCCGTATGATGTAGAAGTTCCTACAAATCACCGTTGTAGAATACTTTGTGTCGGTGGAAGGCTTCTAGGACAAACTCAGGCACTCTATAAGCTAGTTACTATGTTGCAGTTTATTATTAGGGTGTGGGTGGAAAGAGTCCTGCTAAGAGCCGCCAGCCACAGCTCTTAAGCAGGACAGAAAGAGAGTGGGGGTGAAGGGGGATGGTGAGAGAGAGGAGGGGAAGAGGAGAGGGAATGAAGAGAGTGAAGAGAAGAAGAAGAGAGCGATTTCCCGTTTACAATACAATAAATCTTCTCCTATGTTGCATATTCTAATTTCTAGTAACTAATCTAACACAAGATACAAATTCTATAGCATTTACATACAGCCTATAGGAATCATTCTATTACTATACTGTGTTACACTTTAAACTCTAAAAACTACTCTTTGGACTTTAGGAGGATCTTCTGTGGCTTTTAGACTTGCTTCTCCAAGACCAGGCATTGTTAAATCACGAGGGGATTATTCTCTGCCAGCCATCCATTGTCTTTTAGTTATTTAGTAACTGAAGTTTAGTATCTCAAAGACGGCTTTCATTTCTATGTCGCTTGTAGTTTCTATATTCTCAAGGTCCCTTAGTGAGGATTCATATTTGCAAGATTTTCCTGGCTCATTTTCTCCAACACACCCGGTTCTGGATAATGAGCAAATAAATGGGTATATTACTCGATTGATGAACAGGAGAAAGGTTTAATAGCGCAGAGACCACCCCTTGACGTGGCCATCCATCAAATAAAGCCAGGGGATAAAGTATTAATTAGATCCTGGAAGGAGACTCTTTTAACCCCCTGTTGGGAAGGTCCATATGTTGTATTACTCACTACAGAAACGGCAATCCGAACAGCTGAGAAAGGGTGGACCCACTCAAGTCGAGTGAAGGGACCAATTGAGGTTGATCGCCTGTAGAGAATAGAAGGCCGACCGGGAGACTTGAAAGTCAAATTTACGCGGACTTAATCCTTCTATAGACTTAAGGAAAAGGGGAACTCTTATATTAGAGACTATGTGGGAGAGTCACTGCTACTCCTTTACGCATTTGTTTGTAAGGTTTGCCAAAAACGGTGGAAGGTCCGTCGACCCAGAGGGAGGTCATCTGTTAGGGGTTTGTAATAGGTACATACTTGGGGAATGTGCATAACTAGGGAACATTGTCAGTATAAGTTGGTAAGGAATCATCATGCTAAAACCCCAGTGACAACTGGGAGCCATGCCAGGTGAGGCAGGAGCACAGTGCGGCGAGTATCCCTGCTGCCGAGAAGATGATATACCCCGCAGCTCGAGGCAACCGAGTTGGCGGGCGAGGCAGAGGAGAGAAAGCAGAGAAGTTGACCCCCTAGAAGGGAACAACCCAAGCTGCTCCAGCAGTTGCCCACTAGTTACGGAGCCCCTTAATAAAGAATTAAGGGGGAGAGTATCGAAGTACCAAGAAGAACACCGACAATTGAAGGGAAAAAGTAAAGTGAAAAGAGGTTCAGGGCTTGGACACCGTCCTTATTGGCAAACCATTCTGACATTGGCAGTAATACTGGGAAAAGGAATGGTAAGAGCAGAGGAGCATCAACCCTTTAGGCGGACATTAACGCAAGCAGATGGTGAAATACTGCAAGAAAAGGTACTGTCAGGATCCTCCAGCTTTACCGTAACACCCAGCCAGTTAATCCCTGTCGACCTCTGCCTGTCCTGGGGAGTTTATATGTCTCCCGCTTTGAATCCTGGAAAAGGATTCTACTACCCTGGAAAATATTTCTGTGCATATTAGGGGTGTGAAAACATTGCTTCAGATTAGATTGGAGGAAAAGAAAAGGATAGATTCTTACAGGTGACGTATGGCCCCTATGGATGCACCTCTCCAAAGAGGGATTCGGGGGGGGATAGCACTTGCATGTTTTCATTTCACCCCCAACATCCGTAAATACTTCTACCTAAACGTATCAAACCCCACAGATCAGGGATGGTTAATAGGAAAGACATGGAGTGTCAGATACTGGGAGTCCAATAAAGATCGAGAAAACATGTTTACCATCCAGAAGCAACATATACCGCCAGACCCACAGGTAATAGGACCGAATCCAGTCATTGTAGACCATCTAAATCCAACACCCATAGTTCCCGAGGACCAAACCAATGGATTGGATTCCACTAACCAGTCAGTCAATAACTCCTCAGTCATTCTGAAAGCTGATAGGTCTACAACTAATACCCTGTGGGGTTTGCCTAAAGGAGTATACTCAGTACTTAACGCGACAGCCCCAAATCTTACAGAACATTGTTGGCTGTGCTATAATGTGAGGTCTCCATTCTATGAAGCATTAGGAGTATCAACCAAGTTCAGATTATCAAATTTAAGCAACCCGACTCAGTGTGATTGGAAGAATCTCCAAACTAAAGGCATAACACTTGCAGACGTCACAGGAAAAGGACAGTGTACAGGAAGTGTCCCATCGCACCTAAAGTCCTTATGCTCCTGAGAAAGGAAACCATTGCAGTTCAACAGAACATCCACATGGATCGTCCCAGCAAATAATACAAAGTGAGTATGTTCCAGGGGAGGACTGATTCCATGCGTTTCCCGCAATACATTCAATGAGACCTCAGATTATTGTATTCAAGTCATGGTAGTTCCCCAGCTTATCTATCACCTTGAAGAATATGTATATGATGCTCAAGCAGCTTCTATACATCAAATACAAAAAAGAGAGCCCTTTACAGCTCTTACAGTAGCCACTTTAATCATTATAGCAAGAGCAAGAGTAGGAAGAGGAGTAGCTTCGCTAGTTAATCAAAATAAAGAATTTGGCTTCCTTCGAAGAGCAGTCGATGAGGACTTATCTCATATAGATAAATCTATAGCTGATCTTACAACATCCTTAAACTCACTAGCTGAAGTAGCTTTACAAAATTGAAGGTGGTTAGACCTATTGTTCCTGCAACAAGGGAGATTATGTGTTGTGCTCAGAGAAGAATGTTGTGTATATGTAAATAAGAGTAGGGTAATAAGAGAAACCATGACCAAACTACAGGAAGGATTGGAAAAGAGAAAGAGAGAATGAGAAATGCAACAAAGTTGGTATGAATCTTGGTTTAATGCTTCTCCTTAGTTAACTACATTACTATCTACTGTTGCTGGCCCAGTAATACTGTTAATCCTCAGACAGTGGAGGGAGAGGATCTGAGCCTTCATCATACGACCACCAAAAGGCAGAAGACGACCCCCCAGCAACAAGCCGCACAGATGCAGACTACTACCAGAAGATGTACGTGTGCAGGAAACACGAGAGAATAAAGACTGGGGGATGAGCCTAGCAGGTGTGGGCTGTTGGTGAAGCGGAGACTCCCCGGCCCCACCCAGCGCTGTGCTTGCCTGTTATTGCTTGCTATTTTAACCAATAAATTCCTTTTGGCTTTGCAACTCGAAAAGGACTGAGTTGAAAATTTTTAACACCCACAGCCCGATAATGCCCTGGAGCTGGATGGCTCTAGCAGCCCTGTCTTATCCAGTGAGGTTAATTTCAAAACCAATAAATATTTTCAACAATCTTTTTTTTTTGTTTAATTTTTAAAAATATTTTATTTTATTTTATTTTATTTTATTTTATTTTATTTTATTTTATTTTATTTTATTTTATTTTATTTTATTTTATTTTATTTTATTTTATTTTATTTTATTTTATTTTATTTTATTTTATTTTTTATTTCGTTTCACCTTTTTTTGAATGAATGACTCTTGTATTTGCTTGGAACAAAAACCAAAAACCTTTTCCTGAAAATAAAATTCTTGGCAAACCTTATTTGTTTTTCCTTTGTGCCCAGACCATTCCTAGCTGAGCTGACTGGCAGCCTGTACCCTGCGCTCGGCCTGCTGACACACTGACCCACCCAAACTGCGTCCCCACACCCATCCCCCAGAGGCCCCACATAGCACCTCCATAAAACAAAACCTCATGAGGCACAGTGGCAAGTGGAAGCACCTGCATGCGGCAAAACTCAGCAAAAGCCACTGATCCCCGATGGCGGCACAGCCGGCGCTGCCATCGGCAATGGGGTGACCACTTTCGGGCCGCTTCTTCCACGGGAGGTCCGCACAGTTTTGTGACTCGGCGTGGGTCTGCAGGGCCATGGGGGCTCGGTGCCAAGTCGTCTGGACCGGGCATGAAGCCGCCAGCCCTTGGCCCACATTCACACAGAGGGAGAGACAGACACAGTGAAACACACCCATTCCACTCACTCACACCCTGATGCCACCGCCTCACACTGTCACACCATCACACTGTCACACGGTCACACGCACACTCTCTCTCTCATGCACTCTCGCCGTCCATGTTCACCCTGCCCTGTCTTTCGCGGCCACCCATTTATGCTGGAGGGTGACCCCACCCTCCACCATCAGCCTCCCCAGTGTCATTTTCGAACTTTTCCCGCCCAGGGTCCCAATGGCCACTTCACACAGCAGCAGGGGCAGAGGCGGCAGGGAGAGGAGGGGGCTCATGCCGAGGCAAGCAGGCTGAGAGCCTGCTGCAGAAGCAGGGCTGGCGGCAGGCTGTGAGTGGTGGCAGGAGGATTGGCATGGTCTGTTCCTTTTCAATGAAACTTTCTGTTCAGCTCTCTCTGAGCCTTTTGATGTGGTGGCGTTCCTTCCCGCTCGGGCCCAGCCCCGTCAAACCTGCATCAGGGTGGCAGCGCCGCTGGCAGCTGAGGGAGTGAGCGATGCAGAAGTGAGTCCGGGAGCCAGGCTGCTGTCTATTTGGCCACAGGGAGGGGGACGGGAGCACTGCCGGCTCCTCTCGGTGGGGGGTTGGAAAAGCGGGCTGCAGGCAGGATATCAATGGAGCCGGCTGAGGCTCGGGCTGAGGCTGAGGCTGGGGCAGCAGCTGGCGGGACTTGGCAGTGGCCGCTGGGGCATGGGGCCAGCACGGACACCAGCTCAGGCTGGGAGCCAAAGTTGGCCTCCTTGACGTAGCAGCTTTCAGTGAGGGGGAAGAGTGGGCGTGAGCAACAGCGTGCGGCAGGCTGCGTGTGCACGGGGGCCTGCCAGATGTGCAGGTCACCCGCCGAAGCCGTGCTCGCCAGGTGGGACAGGGCAAGGGGGCTTATTGTCTGATGGATGAGATGCGGTGCCACTGCTCAGCGGCAAGGGCGGCCGATGGCAACAAGTCTACCCTGGCTTTGGCAGCCAGAGACTAAGAGCGGTGGAGGGTAACAGGTCTACCTGGTAATAGGCCGGTACAGACCCAGGGTAGACAAGGGTGACCGGTCTACCCAGCAATAGCCCAGAACGGACCCAGGGCGGCAGAAGGCAACTGGTCTACCCGGCAAATGGCCGGCAAGGACTGAGACCGGCAGAAGACAGCAAGACTACCCAGTCATCGGCTGGCAAGGACCAATGCAAGCAGCGGGCAACCGGTCTACCCCAGAACAGGCTGCCAAAGACTAAGACCAGCCAACAGCAACAGGTCTGCCCGGGTTCCTCTCGCCAGGTGGCCAAGTCCAGTGCAGGAGGTCTGGTCTATCCAGCACGTGCCTGCACAGGAAGGCACTGGACGGGAGACCACGCACGCCTCTCTCGCTCTCCCAAGTACTGACCAGCACGCTTGCAGACGCTCCACAACGGGCACCAAGCGAGCCTGCCCCGCCCCGCCCAGCACCGAGAGGCACCCGGTCTACCTTCTCACCTGGATATAGCAGCGGACGGGATCACCCATACACTGCGCACGCGTGCGGTGAAGGGAAACCCACTTGTGCAGCCAAGGCCCCACCCCACGTATCAGGCCTAGGAGGTGCGAAGAGGAGGGTGCGAAGGCACCTGTGCTGTCGAGGGCGCCCTGCTCAGCCGGGGCCCCGTGTAGGCCCTGGCCAGCTGAGAGAGGCCTCGGAAGAGGAACGAGGAGGAGGACGAAGCACTGCCGCACCTGTTTGAGCAACAAAAGCTTGTGTCGAGGCCTGATTCTCAATAGATCGCAGCGAGGGAGCTACTCTGCTATGTACAAAACCCTGGCCCAGAATCAGGTCATCTACAAATGATTTAGTGCCGGGTGCCCCACGATTATGCGGTATGCGAGGGGGGAGAGGGGTTGCCGCATCCATCCGCCCCTCCGGTCCCGACCACAATCAGCACTCCGCACCAGGCCCGTCCGTGGATGGGCTGGTGGCTATCGTGAGCCCACCTAGTAGCTGGCGCCACCTTCGCTTTCGTGGCCCGCGGCCCTTGGCCAAGGCGCTACTCGGTGCCGCGGCTCAGGGCCTCGAGAAAAAAATAAAAAGAGTGGAAAAGGCCGGGCAGGCACCCCCACACTCCGGCCCGCACATCGGCACACATGGAAAAGTGGAGCCGCTCGCAACCCAGCCCGCTGGCAGCCAGGGCAGGCCAGAGCCCACGGACCGCCCACCATGGTGGCTTGATCTCACCGGCCAGGACCAAGAAAGGTGAGGCGCCGCAGCCTCGGCCACGGCATTGCCGGGGGCTCTCTCTTGGGTTCCGACTCCCGTGGCCTCCGCCGCCCCTGAACATTTCCGCCTGCTACGCGGGTCCCAGATTTAGGGCCAAGGAAGGCGGACACCTTCAACAGCACATGGCGGGGATGGGGTGCCGCCAGCGTTGCCCACAAAGTCCATGGGGCAACTCCGGTCACCGAGCCCCTCAGGCAAGCAGGCAAAGCTGAGGCAAGGTCACACACCCAACTGCATGTCCCCCGCGGCCCTTCTGACATGGACACATGCTGGGCAAACAGGTCAGGAGCAGGGAATGAGGCGCAGCCTCCTCGGCCGAGCGAGCCATGCTCGGGACTCTTGGGGAAGGGGCCGGGGAAAGCCTCAGCGGGCTCAACACAAGCCCAGCTGCGTCCAGCCCCAGCTGCCGGCCACCGCGCACCAGACCAACAGCCAAAAATGCAGCACCCGACGAGCGGGCGGGCCCCGGCTTAAGGCCAGGCAGAAAAGGGATGAGGCGCTGCCGCCTTTTCCGCCACCATCCCTCTGAGCGAGCGGGCGCCCGCCCCTCTTCACGGAGACGGCAGCAGCCAGGCCAGAGCGAGACATGCTCGCAGCTTCTCTCTGTCCCTGCATCAGCTCGCCTGGGCTGGGAGCGGCTCTCGAATCACCTTTCCACTCACCTGTCCCAGTGAGCTGGGCCGTGCGGGAACCCAGACAAATCCACGCCGCTCTTCCACGCTTCGGCCACGTTTTTCTTGTGCCGGTGATTGCACGCGTGGCACATCTGGACGCAGCCACAAACAACGAGTCCTTGGTGAACTTACGGGCCCACTGGGAGCAAAGGTCTACCCAGCCCCTGCCCAGATTTGCCCAAGTCCAGCCGCAGCGGGGTAGACCTGTCTTCCCTGGGACACTGCCAGCTTTGGAGCCATGTAGACCTGGCGTCTCGCCAGGACAAACCCAGACCACATTCCACCTTTCCTCCCAGCCTTGCTCCACATCTCAGCATTCTCAACTGCCTGCACACAGCCGCCTACACCTGCCCATCCAGCACCCTGTCACACGCACCTACACCTGATAGCCCACTGCCCCTTACAACACGCCTACACCTGTCCACCCTTTCCCCACACACCGCTGGCCTCACATCCTCACGCCTTTGCCCATGCCTCCCAGCTGCTCCTGCCTTTGGAGGCAGCTACACCTTTCCACTCACCACTGCCCTGCAGCTGGATACACTTGGCCACCGAGGAACCTGCCTGAGCCAGGTACACCTTCCTTCCTTATTCTAAACCACCCCGGGGGGTCCTCAGCCCTTTCGTACCCTGGAGTCGGGTGGAGCTAGCAACACCCTGCCATCCACAAACCCAATTTCAAAATAAATAAATATTTCAAACAAGAAACAATATTTTTTTAAAACAAGCGTTTTTTTCCTTCTGTTTTAAATAAAAAGATATTGAGGAAAATTTTATTACTTATTCTTCTGCATCCAGACAACTCCCTGCTATGCTCCTACGGGTCTTCTGACCTATACTCAGTGTGCCCACACACTCACCCACTGAAATTGCCCACAGCCAGGCCTCGCTCAATTTGCAAAACACCAAACATCTCTGGGGAGAGCTGAGAGGAATCGTGTAAATGTGGAGGAACTCGTCACGCAGCTACCAGTACCCTGTCTTACTTCCCTGGCTTTAGAACTGGTCCCTTCTTTTTGTGTCACTGGGTGCAGAGAAAGCACAGGGGCAGCAGAGGACAGCCAAATCCTGCCCCTGGGATACACAGAGATGTTTGCAGAGAAACAGACAGAGACAGAGACAAATGGACACAGAGAAACATACCCACAAACACCGAGACAGGGCATAGCTTTGCTGAAGCTGTTCATTGATCATTGAAGGGAAATGGCCCTGGACTCCAAGGGCATTACGGGCATCCTCCAGGGATGATCATCTCATCGTGCTGCTGGAGAGGAACAGGACATGGGAGGCACCAAGACTTCCAATCCTAAAAGACAGGGTCAAACATGACCCTTGCGTGTCCAGTGGACATGAGGAAATCCTTACCCCCACTTCTCTCTGTAGAAGCACTGGGGTCCTGGCCAAGAGGCAGGGGCTGCATCCTGGGTCATCCAGAGGGGTCCTGGGGGGACAGAGATGGAAGGCAAAAGGGGCCCTGGAGAAAAGGTTTCCCTGGAAAAATCCCTTGGGGCAGGGATGTTCTTTGGGGCATCACTAGGGGTGCACTGGGCTGTGCTAGGACTGAGTGGGATGGCCTGGAGTGTGGGGACTATGTGGGAATAGGGTCTGAGGCCGGCATAATTCATGATACCCACAAGCAGTGTTTTCAGGATGTCAGCATTCTCTAAATCAATCTCCAAAAGGACCAGCAGACCTTGCAGGTCCCTAGGATGTCCCTGGTGCTAGCAAGAGACAATAGGACCAAACTGCCCCCAAATCCTAGAGAGAATGCTCCCCCATCCCAGCACCCCACTCACCTCCCTGAGATCATTTTCAGTCCCTTGTTGAAGTGCCTGGAAGGGGTAACAAAGGCTTGGTCTGGATTGGGCTTTGTGAGGGCTGTGGGGGAACACGGGTGCAGGGATCAGGGTAGAGGTGGAGACAATGGGATGGGAATTCAGGGCCTCCAGGGAGGATCAAATACACTTAAGTGGGGTGACCTGAAGAGCCAAAGGGACTGGGCTGAGGGTGGGCGAGGGGCCCTGTTGGATGCAGGGGAGAAGAGAGGAATTCCATTGCAGGGACATGGGATTGCAAGGGAGAGCCTTGATGGAGAAATAAAAAACAGGAGGGATGAGAAGAAAACCAACAGGACTGGAAGATGGTTTGGGAGTAGGCAATGAGTCCAGGAATGGCATCAGGAGAGCTCTGTGTGGCCAGGGAGAAAGGCAAAGGACTGAGGGGGAAAAGGGAGAAAATGGAATTGGCAATGATCAGTGGGAAGTCATTTGAGCAATACAACAAAGGGGAAAACCTGGGGAGGAGGTGTCTGAGGAGCCCAAAAGGATGGGATAGGAGCCTACAGGGCCAGATCATGATATTGGGCCTCACCTTGGCCTGCACTGGAGGCACAGCAGGATGGAGAAGAGCAGGGTCATGCTGAGCACAGCCGCCTTCATCTTCCTCTTGCACTGGGCAGAGGTCCCTGAGGCTGCTGCAGGGCAGGAGCACTTGTAGCCCTGCTAGGACTCCTCCCTGCCCCTCCGCAACAGCCCCCAGGATGAAGCCCAGCTTGGCACTGACCCCAGCCCTGGCCACAAGCTCAGGCCTGGACAGAGTCCATCCTGTGTGTAACATACATCCAGCCTCCTTGTCCATCATCCCTGAAGCTTTCTGCATGAGGCAGCTGCCCCTGCAAGTGCCCAGACACCTCTGGGGTCCATGAGGGGTGGGCAGGGAGCTGTAGGCAGCTGGATCAGCTGGGGAGAACATGCCCACTCCAAAACAATCCATCCTCCAAGAGCCTCCAGAGCCACATCGTCCCATTTTCTGGTTTCCCTTCTCTCCAAGGGTTTTTCCTTCAAGGCATCCCAGAGCTTACCCCAGCACTGTCCCTCTCTGGGACTTGCCCACAGCTAGCCAGGGCCCTTGTCCCCACTCAGTGTCTCTGCAATGCCTTGGCCCTGGGCCCAGGCCAGCAATGGCCCAGAGCAGGATGTGCCCATCCTGAGGGATGTGGGGGAGAGGGTGTCAGTCCCCAGGGAGCCACTGGGATCAAACTGGACAAGCAGCATTGGCAGCCCCAGCGTTCCCGTTCTGACACCTCAGTGGTGGCAGTAGGGGATACACAGCACTGAGCAGGTCAGTGCATGACCCCAGCATCTTTTTGCATAAGCAGTTTGCTGGAGCCCTTCGCTGCCAGCAGAGTGTTCTGTGCAAGAAGTAGACAATGACTGACCTCTGGGAGAATGAAATAGAGACCAAAGGTTCCAAAGGTGAGGAGTGAACAGGACAGCACCAAGCTGCTGTGCACAGTGAACTGGCTGCAAGACAAGTTTGGCTGCCACTGTTCTGCTTGCCATATTTACATTATCAGTCAGTAGGACAAAGTTCAACAAGAGCTGCTTTTGCTGCTACCTATTCCTCTTTCAGCCCTTTGTGGAAAAAATTTTCCTTACATTTAGGCCCTGATATCTACAGAACACCTTGGTGGATTCAGCCAAAAGTGGATAGAGAGGATGCACGTGTGATTTTGATGTGGCTTATGTGTGGCAAGGGGAAGGTGCAGCTCTGCACTGGCTTTTACTTCTATAGCCTTTCTCTATAGGCACAGCTGCTGGATGCAGAAAGTGTGTGAAAGTGATAGAGCTGTGGAAATCAGGTTTCACAGGGAAGAGGATAGGAGACTAAATGCCTTCTGTGCCGGCACATCTCTCAGTCTGAACTGCAGCTGGAATGATGGACTATGCCACTTTGAGAAAATGTGCTGATATATATAGTTGAGAAGGAAGTTTTTTTATAGTGTGTTTTGTCTGCTTTAAAGACTGCAAAGGGGCTATGAAAGCCAGCACTGGCTTTTTGTTGTAGGACTTTTTTGCAAGTGGCTGCTAGAAGTTTGGAAGGTGTTTGGGATCTGAGAGACTGAGAGGGTAGGATGGTACATAGAGCTTGAGAGAAAGTGCATATCTCCAGGGAGGTGGATGCAGTTTAGTATGTGCGAGTTACATATTGAGCAGCTGATCACACAGAAAACATTCTAAAAGGAAGAGGCCATGGTGCAATTGCCTTATTTTTGCATCTTATAGATTGCTCAGCCAACAATGGAATAATTCCTCTTCCTTCCCTGCTACATGCAGGAGCACATCCTGTCTGTCTCCAAGAGCCAGGATCCACAGAGGAGCTCTTCCCAGCGCTGCTCCCACACGAATGGGGCAGGGAAAGTGCTTGTTTTTTTTTCCTGGGCACTGTCAGCGCTCTTCAGAACAACCACAGGATGGTGCTGCCGACTCGCGAAAGAAGGAAAAGCGCCCAGCCCAGCTCGAAACTACGCAGTGCAGAGCCAAGCTGCAAACGTCCCTGCTCTCAAATGCCAGCACAAAAAAAAAAATGCTGATCTTCCCTTTCTAACTGCATACTCTTCTTTGCACCACACTCAAAGGGAAACACAAACTGCTTTGCCCTATCAAAGCTTTTCTCACAGAAAAGCTCTCAGAGTCGGCTAACAAACTTGAAAGCATCTGGCAAAAAGAGAGCTCACAAAAGTGCCAACTATGAAAGATCCTGCTGCCTACAATTGCAACTGCACCCATCCAATTGCAAGCATTCACCCTGCTATGGGCACTTTCCTTTTCATTTCTTGGAACTGTCCTCAGCTTTCAGTTTCACAGAGTCAGGATGCAGATGGAATGAAACCAGGGACAGTTCACACACTTAAGTTACGAGGACAAAAAGCTCAGCAGCTTGCCATCCACCGGTGACTGAGAGAATGGACTTCAAAGTGGAAGGGCTGCAAAAAGCAATTCAAGCAAAAAACCAAAACCCAAGGAAAAAGAAGTCCAAATTGTTTATTGAAGGCAGTGCAACCAAGCATAGAAGCACAGGGTATTGAAGTCTGAAGTCTGAGCAAAAGTACTTTATTGAAGTCCTTATTATTCTCAGAGTTCAGACTTATATACTGTTATAATTCCAGCAAGTTACAACTCTAAGCAGTTACATCTCTAAGCAGAATTTCTCCTACTAGTACAGAATCAGCCTATTGTTTGCATTACTTGGCAGCCTGATAAAACAACATAATGTCAAAGACCTGTCTAGCTGAATATGCTGTACCTTCTCGTAGCCTGTTCCAGGCCTTATATTTTTATCTGCTGAGCTCTCTGTTCCATCTCCCATTTGGGTTCTCACAGGCATCTGCATTCTCCCTGAAAATTCAACTGCTCTAACACAGAGAACTGCCTGTTGGGAAAAGCCTTTTAATTCACTAAGACTTCCCAAAGTGTGCATCCAAACTTGCTTTCTTGGCCAAAGAGAGGAACTAGAAGCCCATGTAAAAAGAAAAGGCACTCCCTCCTCCAAAATACAGACTCTCCAGGGACTGATCCACCTCCAGTATTGAATGTATCCAACAAATACGCTTGCACAGAAAAGGCTTAGACAGAAATATCTGGCTGGATTATTCCTCACCACAGTACCTTAACATCTGCTCCAAAAACAGTGGGACTTTGTCTTTTGCTTCCCAAGGAAAGTCACTAGGCCTTGCCTTGCCTTCAGTATTGTTCCTAGTTTTGCCTAGCCTACCCTTGCTTTGCTTGCCTTGCCTATGTCTGCCTTCACTGCCCATACCCACAACTTCCTTTGCTTTGTGTGTGGGGCGGTGTAGAGTGTGTGTGTGCGGGCATTGTGTGCAGGGTGCGGTGCCAGTGAGAGCCACCCCACCATCAAGAATGTGTGGGAGAGAAAGGAGTCAGATGAAATGTGTCTTTACAAACAGACCATGTGAATCTGCTAGTAGACAAGACCAGGTACCTATAGATAGTGAAGTAACAGAAGAAACTCAGTTCTAGAAAATGTTGCTAATCAACAGAGACTGTTGCTCAGCAAAGGCTGTGTTAAATTCCTGAAACTAGAGCAAGTGAAGAGGGGTTTAATAGAATTAGGAAGAGTTTCTTTTTTTTTCTTTTCTATAACAAAAGGAGGGTTCATATTTGAGTGGGGCTTAGAGTAGGTGATTTGGGAAGTCTGTACCTTCCAATTACCTCAGCCAATGGGGAAAAGAAGAGGGTAATTCAGGGGGGAACTTAAGATAAAAAGGAGGCTGCATCACCTAACCATGGGAAATGCCCCATGACCTCTCCCAAAGTTACAGGGTTCCTCTGTCTGCTTTTTGGACATGAACCTTTGACATTGGGGACTAATTTTCCTAACTAAATGGCAACTCATCCAGGATTCTTTCACCATCCAGAGACAGCAAGTGGAGCTGAAGGCATCCCTCACTCAGTTTTGGTGATCAGTTCTTTTCAGAGGAAGCTGGCACTGGGCAATTGATTTGGTACCTTATAGTGTCCACTTGAGACTTGCAAATGGTGGACGAGGGACTCCCTGAAGAGTCCACAGGGAAGGAGCATTGAAAATCTCACCAGTCAATGGGATATTCAGGGAGCAAACCTGAGAAGGCACCCATGGAGAGTAGCACAGGTAAAGCCAGCTCCTGGCAAAAGGGATGATGCCTTCTGAAATATCTCCAAAGAATCCCTTGGGAGAATGTTGAGGTAGTTTGCGCATTCTCCCAGGAGTAATTAAAGACAATTCATGCCCGGGGAGGCAATAAAGGGAGTCAAGAAGGGGTCTCAGCAACACGGGAAAGGATTGGTTGAAATAGAAGGTGTAGGAATATGGTCAAGACAAGTAGTAGCAGAAAACACCTGTCCTCAAAATTTGCCAACTGGTCCAGGGCCAGCTGCAAGGGGCCGCGTTCGGACACTGCAGCAGGACAGGGACTGGCTGTAGTATACAGTGTATGGTGAAAAGGGTGAGCACAAAGAGGAGGAACTAGGAATATCTGGGAAATGAAGATTGTATGTGGAAGGATTAGGATTTTCTTTGAAAGACTTAGTTTGGGTCATTGGAGAAACAAATGATTTTGAGCTGTGCAAGAATGAGTGCCCAGAGGCAGTAGTGGGGGTGAGGGCTAGAGGAAGGGTGGAATAAGCCCCTGGATTAACAGGTTAGAAAGGTACAGCAAGTGTATGAAAGAGGGGATGAGGAAAAGGCAAGGGCAAAGGTGATGGCAGAGTTCTTACTGCTGCAGAGGGCCCAAGGGTGCAGAAGGGGCACCCAAAACAGAAAGGAAGGGATTGGCCACAAGGATGTGGCAGAGGCCTTCCTTCCTCAGCAGGGGAGATCCAACACAAACAGTGTCTTGGAAGGAATCAGTGTACTATCTGCAGGGACACTGAGAGTGAGATTGTCTGAAGAAACAGTGGGATCCTCAGGAGGAGGAAGTCCAGCGATTAATGAAGAAAACTCAGAAAGCAACACTTTTCCCAGAACTCTGCAAGATTCTGCCTTTGCTCCCAGTTGACTCAATGACTGCCAGAGAAGCTGTCTTTTCCACCAAAGGAGCTGGAGATAATTCAAAATGGCAAGGCAAAGAAAAAAAGGGGATAATTGGTTTACAAGGAATGGCAGAGAATAGATACCAGAAGTATAGATACAAGTAGTGGAACAACTCCATGAAGGGAGTCATTGGAGTTCTTGAGGACTGGCAGAAGCCTTCTCAAGATGTATGTTGCTTGTAAGGGTGGTTTTAGTCTGGCAAAATCAGCTGTTGAAGGCTGCTTGATCTCTGCTAAAGCCAATAACTGCAGAAAACTGCCAAGGGAGGCAAGCCATGGTATGTCCCTTTGAAAGATGCCAAGTAGATTTTGCTGAGATGTCCCAAGTGGAAAGGCTTAAATATCTTCTAGTCAGCTAACGAGGTGGCTAGCAACATTTTCAACTGCTTCAGCAACTACAGCATCAGTTATGAAAATATTTTTGGAACAAAAAATTCCAAGACACAGGATTGGAGAAGCAATACACTCAGATAGGGGAATTCATTTTAGAGGAAACATCCTTCAAGGGGTTGTGACTACTTGTCTTGGTTTAGTTTGGGTTTGCCAATTCTAATTTACTCAATTTCTGTCATGGGATAGCATTACAGGATTAGGAGCAAAAACAAGGCAGGCCTAAAACTTAAAAGGGTATAAAGAAGAAATTTATTAACAGTACAAAGAAAATAAGAAATTTGGAATAAGGTTTCCAGATCACTCCCTCCTCCCCCCCCACCTCCCACATTAGAAACCTCCCAACATACAGAAACACTTCAGTCAGCCTTTCACTTAAATAATAGTTTCAGTTCACTTCAGGAGGAGGAGATTCTCTTTGTCAGGCCATAGGGATTTTTCCCAAGAGGAAAAAAAGTTCTCTAAAGGGAAAAATTGTCAGGAAGTTCTTTAATTATTCGGGGGGAAGTGAAAAAGAGGTGTGAATGTGTTTCATTCGATTAGTACATGTGGGAGTTCTGTTTGAAATGCATGAATTTCTGTTTGTTCCTATTTGTAATTATAAGTTACTGGGAAGGGATTTGCTGGCTACATTGGGAATGCAAAATAACATTGTAAAAAGTGATACAGAAGCTAACACAAAACTAGACAGAAAAACCCTCTGTGTGTGTGTGCCTTCCTCTTAGGTGACTTCCATGTAAAACCAGCACACTACTTTAGGAAAAAAATGGATCCTCCATATCCCTGGTTCTGCCAGAGCTTCTACTCATTTTTTTGTTTGTTTTTATTTGGTTTTTTTTGGTTTTTTTTTTTTTTTTTTTTTTTTTGTTGAAGAGAAATGAATATGAAAAAAAAAAAAACACCTTTTGAAGCTGGTAATAGAAATCAAGACACCATGGGTAAGGCTTTTGCCATTGGTTTGCCAATATAAAAGGACAGACAGAAGAGACATTCAGTTATCTTCCTTCGAATACTTGTTTGGAATTCCTTTCCCAGGTAATTCTCAGCTGGCAGAGAAGGATGGCAGGCCATGACTGACACTCTGCAGGAGGGGGCCGGAGCAGCAGCAAGTATGTTGACATCAGGGGAAGCCCCGTGTGCCTCCCACAGACTGGCTGCTGGAATAGTCTGTATGGGCATCCCTCCTTTAGAATGTCCACCCACTGCGGGGGCTACTTGCTGTCATTGTTTTCTTTATCTTAAGTAGTTTCTGTGCATTCACTCACCACAAGTGGTGCAGAAGACAAGGTGAGAAATAGACTAGGTCATTAGAATGCACTATTAGAATATTTTCCTTCCTAATTCTACTTTTATACTGTCAGCTAAGTTTAGGCCAGAAGAAGAAGAATCAATTTGCAGCCTTAGGAGAAGAAGTAGTGAGAGTTTTTAACCTTAGCAATTGTTGGGTCTGGAGAGAGCCAGGAGGATCCGAAGAGTGGCCATGGGTGACTAACCCAGTTGAACATAATGGTGGGTCAACACCCTAAGTGAGGTCCATAATGGGATGGGATTTGGGGACCAAGAAGGAAGTCCATGGAAAATTCATTCTTCTGAAACAGGTACTTATTGCCTAAATAGGACGGGGCCATCTACATAGGAAAAGCATTTGTGAATTGATTATATCTTAGGGTTTAAAAAAATTGGTTTGG
The DNA here is from genome assembly GCA_030060385.1 of Muscicapa striata striata. Lineage (NCBI taxonomy): Eukaryota > Metazoa > Chordata > Aves > Passeriformes > Muscicapidae > Muscicapa > Muscicapa striata. The sequence continues at coordinate 68,168 of JAREIS010000858.1, forward strand.
ACTCCCAATTACCCTCCTTACAATTTTTCCAAATATCAAGGCAAATGCTATCAAACGCCTGTTTAGCTCACTAATGGTAGCTGAGTAAGGTGTTCCTATCACAATTAATGAAAATAATTGGAAGGCTGTAAAGCAGTGGGGAGGGAGAAAGGTTTTTTTGATCAACTGTTTTTAAGTTGCCACTGAGAAAATTCCACAAGCAGAGCATATATTGTTCATGATTATCAGTGAAAAAATGCAGCACGGGAAAGGAATTTGACCCCCTTTTCGTGAGTTCTGCTCCAAATCCAACCAAACAGTTTGCAGATGCAAATGTAGATGGAAATCCCATGTGGAAGCTTGGAAATGCAAATATTGTGACCCTCATGGTGGGGCTACTATTGTTGAAGGACTGTTAGGGCTAGGAAAAAAGCTGTATTTTGACCCACCAATTGATGAGAAAGGGTCAGATGGCCTTTTGCTAACAGAACATGGGCTTTGAAAGAACATTATTGTATTTGTGGCCAAAATGCTTATTGCAGTTACCTCCAAACTGCTGAGAGATATGTTAAATGGAGATTAAATTGACTGTTGTGCTTTTTCCTACCACAAGTTGAGGGAAATCACTTAGGAATCAAAATCTATGAACATTTAATTTGAGAAAAGCAATCAATTGATGCAGAGACAGCATCCAGGTGGCTGGAGACAGCACCCCAAAATGGGGAAAAGATGAATGGCCACAAGAAAAAAACTACACTGCATCATAGACCAGCCATTTGGAATTAAAATCAGGTACCAGAGAACCCATTTATAACTTGAATTGGATAATTAGGTTACAAGCTGCCTTTTAAATAATAACCAAGCAGACAGCTACAGCTCTTGAGCTTCCTGCCGACCAATCTACTCAAATGAGAAATGCAATATTTCAACATTGGATGGTATTAGGTTATCTATTAGCGGAAGAAGGAGGAGTTTGTGGAAAATTAAATTTTTTAGACTGCTGTTTGCAAAGAGATGATAATGGAAAAGTGGTCAAAGAAATAACAAAGCTCATGCGCCCATCCAAATGAGGAAAAGATGGGAATGGGACACGTTTTCATGGTTACCTGGCAATCTATGGTTAAATGAATACTACTTCTGCTCTTACATGCTATAGCAATACTCATCTTTTTACCATGCATGACACCTTGCTGAGTGCAACTCTTTCAGCAGGTGATCAAGGGGATGCAGGTAGCAGCCACACCTACTGATGCAAAAATGATTACAAAAGGATGGAAAATGATATTACTGCAAATACTTGCAAAACCAAAGACTCAAGAAGAAAAACTTAAATCAATGGCAATTATGGTCTGTGAAGACAAATACAGACAAAATAAAAAGAGGAGGGATTGAAAGGAATAAGATGAATGTGTCTTTACAAACAGACCATGTGAATCTGCTTGTAGACAAAGCTAGGGACTTACAGAGAGTGAAGTAACAGAAGAAACTCTTCATTCTAGAAACTGTTACTAATCAACACAGACATTTGCTCAGCCAAGGTTGTGTTAAGTTCCTGAACCTAGACCAAATAGAATTAGGAAGAGGTTTTGTTTTTTCTTATATATTACAAAAAGAGGAGTGCATAATAGAATGCATCTCCCAATTATTTGAGAGACCCCATGGGAAATGCCCCATGACCTGTCCCTTTATTCAAATAAAGTTACAGGACTCCTTTTTCTCCCTTTTGGACATAAACCTCAGGCATCGTGAATTAATTTTTATGACAGCAGCACCTTGCTTGATCCTGCAGGATCCAGATTGCCTGTGGGATCTCCTGCAGCCCTCAGGGAGGAGTTAAGCGGTTCCCCCCTGCACGGTACACACTGCTGCATTGCCTGCAGTGCTCTATCACTTCCCCAGGGCTGCCTGCGGGCTGCAGACCCACCTCGCTATCTGCACGGGCAGGACTGGGGCCCCCTCTCAACAGCAGCCAAGTGGCTGCAGAGCGGGCAGCTGTAGTACCATCAGCCTTTTTATGCAGAGCGCTGCTGCTGCCTCCATCTCTCCATCTCCTCTTCTGTTCACCCCTGGCCGTGCGCTCACGGCCGTCTGCCCTCGCCTGTTCAGTCTCACCAGGAGGCTGCCGCCTCCGTGGCTCTTCCAGCAGTGCTGCTCCGCAGCTCCATGGGGATCTTGGCAGTGCCCGGCCACACACATGTCATGAGCGTGGAGCTCTCGTGTTGTGTACCAGGCCACGGTGCAGGTGGGGTGGGCTGCACGGCCATGGTAGCATGAAGAGTGGAGCCAGCGGGCAGGACGGTGAGTGGTGCGGCCGTGTGCTTCTGTTTCCCGTCGTTTGGTGGCTGTCCCAGGCCATGTGACCCCACGGAGTGGTGGGCCTGGCCGGGCACTGCACAGCCAGATGTGTGGCCAGTGGCGGCCGCAGCAAGAGACTGCTGGCACTGCTGGTAGTGGTAGTGAGAGAGGGGGGCCAAGGCCAGAGACCAGTAGATAGCCGGGTAGACCTGTTACCCTTCCCTGGCCTTAGTCTCTAAAGTACTATCGCTGGATAGACCAGTTGCCGTCTGCTGGCCTCAGAGCCTGGACACTGAGTGATAGCACCACGTCTCGTCCATCGGACAAGCTGCCCCCTTCCCCTGTCCCACCCGCCGAGCATGCCTTTGCCAGCCGGCCTGCACGTCCGCCACCCCCTGTGCACTCTCAGCCGCGCACACACTGTTGCTCAAGCCTGCGTGTGTAAAGGGGATCCATTCCCCTCTGTCTCCGGGCGAGAAGGTAAACCTGGTGCCTCTCGGTGCCAGGCAGGGCAGGGCAGGCGCGCGGCACTGTTGTGGCACGTCTGCAACCGTGCTGGTCAGTGCTTGGGAGAGCGAGAGGGGTGCGTGCGATCTCCCGTCCGGTTCCTTCCTGTGCAGGCGGATGCGGGGTAGATCAGACCTCCTCCACCAGACTTGACCGCCTGGTGAGAGGAACCCAGGTAGACCTGCTGCCGTTGGCTGGTCTTACTCTTTTGCAGCCTGTTCTGAGGTAGACCGGTTGCCGCCGCTTGCATTGGTTCTTCTCGGCTGATGACTGGGTAGACCTGCTGCCTTCTGCTGGTCTCAGTCCTTGCCAGCCATTTGCCGGGTAGACCAGTTGCCTTCCTCCGCCCTGGGTCCATTCTGGCCTATTACCGGGTAGACCTGTTACCCTCCGCTGCTCTTAGTCTCTGGCTGCCAATGCCAGGGTAGACCTGTTGCCATCGGCCGCCCTTGCCGCTGAGCAGCGGCGCCGCGTCTCATCCATCGGAAGAGCGACCCCCTTGCCCTGTCCTGCCCGGAGAGCACGCCTTTGGCAGGCGACCTGCACGTCCGCCACCCCCTGCGCTCACACTCCTGCGCACGCTTGCTCTTCCCCCTCCCCGAAAGACTAGGCGAGTCAAGGCGGGTGACTTTGGCTCCCTGCCTGCGCCAGTGTCCCTGCTGGCTCCACGTCCCAGCGGCCACAGCCGAGCTCTGCCGGCTGCTGCCCCAGCTCCTGCCCCAGCCCCAGCCCGCTCCTCTGATATCCTGCCCGCAGCCCGCTTCTCCAACTCCTCCCGGAGAGGAGCCGGCAGTGGTCCCGTGCCCCCTCCCTGTGCCCAAATACATAGCAGCCCAGCTCACATCTTGACACAACCTCCTCTTGGAATTTCTGTCTGCATACCACTGGAATCCAGGAGTTGGTAGCTGAGTGTGTGCTTCTCTGTATCTTTTTTGGTTTTATGTGTTCTTCTAATTTCCTCCCCTTGCTAATTTTGAGCAATATAAAATTGAATGAGCAAAGTGTTCTTGAAGTGCCCAGTTTGTGACTGGGCCAAGTTATTGCTTTGAGAAGTGTTTTTTTGTTGACTGGATGTTGTATTAGATCTTTTGACAGTTTCTCTGCTTTTCTAAACTTGATAGTGAAGGCTGTTTTATTGTTCTGACATCTTGAGGATCTCTTGTCAGGATTTCTCCAGTACATCCAACTCAGAGTACACAAACAACTGTAATTGCATTTAAATGTCTCCTTTCAGAGTTGTTTGGGGGATGGGAGTCAGAGCTTGACTGTCCTGCTTGGCACAGTCCAGACAGGGCTTTCACAGCCACATCCCACACTCCATTTCCCACCTGGAGCTGCTGCTGCCTCAGTTCTGCTTCCCCAGCCCCAGGGACGCTCTCCTTGTCTGCCCATTCCCCCATGGTCTCTGGGCAGGGATGGCCTCAGTGGGGGCTGTTGACATCCTCAGCACCTTGGAGGATGCAGCTGAATTTTACTGCTCTAGCGGCTTGTTCAGCCTTCAGCTCTTCAGTTCAGGAATTCAGTGCCCCAGGGCTCATTAACATTCAGAACATCTTAACAAGCCAAGCCTCTGGAAATAAATTTAAGTTTTCATATCATTTGTGGTTAATTAGACAGATTTCAGAAACATCTATGAAGTGAAGGTAGAAGAGAGTGAGAAAACTTTTTTAGGTCCTGTTTAGGTTTTTTTTCCCCTCTTAATACATTGATATGTTCAATCTGCACAATGGACACTGGATCCAAGTATCTCCTAATGCAGTCTGAATAGATATGAAAATGAACACTCTTTATGTCTGATAATCAATCACACTCTTTCCCTACTCCCATCCCACCATTTCACTCATCCAAGCCCTGGCACTCAGAGCAGCCTTGTGCAAATCTGAGCTCCCTCCACCCCAGGCTGTGCCTGCAACTTTCAGCTCCTTGGCACCAACTCCCATCTGCTTTCCTTGGAGAAAAAGCTGCCTGAGACACAGAGAGATGTTCATTTCTTGTCAGCCAACAAACCAAGGGAAGGCACAGCTCCATAAATAAGAGAAGTCCAGCCCAAGGAGTGCTGGGGAATGGATCGAGGGGTATCTCCAGGGATCGGGACTGGGGCCAGATCAGTTCAATCTCTTTCTTGCTGGATTGGACGAGAACATCAGGGGCACCCTCAGCCAGTTGCCAGGTGAGCCCAAGCTGGCTGGGATTGTGGCTGTGCTGCAGGGCAGGAAGCTCTGCAGAGGGATCTGCACAGGCTAGAGCCATGGGCCCAGGACAATTGGATGAGGTTCACCAAGGCCAAGGGCCGGCTCCTGCCCTGGGCTCACAACCACCCCAAATCCCTGGCTGTGCCCTGCCCCTGATCCCCACAGCCTGTCCTGTTTCCTTCATCCCTGCATTGCCTTGCACTTTCTGGGACAAGGAGCTCTGCTGTGGGGATGGAGGGAGGTGCAAGTGCCACCCCTGCGGTAGGAACCACAACTCATCAGGTTTGTGTCCTTTGGGGTCAGTAATTGGTGAGAAACTCATCAGGTTTGTGTCCTTTGGGGTCAGTAATTGGTGAGACTTACAGGCACAGGAAGATTTCTCTTCTCTGCCAACAAACAAAAGTTGAACATGTGTTGAGGGTTGGGGTTTTGTTCATTTAATGTATGAGTTTGGAGAATTTTTTCCCATTGTAATGCTAACAGAACCCGCCGGCTGTGCCCAGGGTTTGTGATGGCCCTGGATGGGCGGGTGGGACCGGAGCTGCTCGAAGGACCGTGGGGGCTTCTGGGCAGGGCTATCCAGAAGAGCGTCTGGGCTGGGGCAGGGGCACTGCGGCTTCCGGCGAGAGAGGAGTGAGGAGGCACCCGCTTGGCCGCACTGCACGTGGGAGAGAAGCAGACAGCCAGACCCTGCTACCATCAGCTGTCCTGCTACCTCGGAGGCACTGCTGACCACCAAAGACCAAACGCCTCTTGCCTTTTGGGAATACAGCTGATCTCCAGACACTACAGTGAGTGAGGAGCTGCCTCCCACCTGAGCCAGCCCGGCCCCGGCTGCTTCCCCTCCCACCTCTCCTCACTCCCGCCTGCGCTGCGGCATATGTTACAGCCCCGGGGACGGACACAGACAGAGTGTGTCCGCGTCTAAAGAAGGGACTAGAACCGGGTTATTTTCTTCTGTTCTTTTTGTCAGTAATTTTAATAACTGTTGTTGTTTTCTACTTGTGCTGTGAGTTAGAGTAGTAAAGAGCTGTTACTTTTACCTCCTTATCTCTGCCTTGAGTCCTTGATTTGAAACAATTATAACACTCGGAGGGGGGTGAAATTGATTTCTCTATTTCAAAGGGAAACTTCTGCCGTTTATTGGCAGAACCCCGTCTTAAAACCAGGACAGATTTTGGCGCCCAATGTGGGGCTGAGGGCATTAAAAGGCGAGTTAAGAGAGGAGTAGCAGCTCTTAAGCAGCAACATGTTGTCTAGTTTAATCTGGTTTGGGCTCCACGTGGTCACAGATATTTCTCTCCCATTTGCAAGCCCTTTTTTGAATATAGGCCCCCTCACCAAATTTATTGTAGCTATGATCCGATTTGTGTTTTGGATTGATTATGTCAGGAATTCATGGGTTTTTAATTTTTTCTGGAAATTTGCCACATGGATCCAGAGCTATCTTACTCTAACTGCGTGTTTCTGGGATTATTTCAACAATGGTACTTACTGTGAGGCAATGAATGCAAGGGAAATTTTCTCCCAACCTGTCACCCAGTTTTTGAGGCTACCCCACCAGTTTTCAAGGATTTCAGATTTGCTTTAATTGCTAGTATTATTATTCCGTGGCTGGTGTTGCTGATGGGCCTGCTTTACTTAGCATTCAGAAACAAGGGAATACTGGCTTGGATAACAACCCTGAAACATGCTGCCCCAGAGCCTGGCCCTGTCCCAGAGACTAGGGATGCTGCCCCAGAGCCTGCCCCTGTCCCAGGGAATAGGGATGCTGCCCCAGAGCCTGCCCCTGTCCCAGGGACTAGAGATGCTGCCCCAGAGCCTGGTGTTGCCCCACAGCCCACTGCAGAAATGAACCAGCCAGAGTGGGTGGGGGTTCTAGTGAAGGAGATACGGGATATGGGCCAGGTGTTGAAGGAGCACCTTTCCCCAGCTAGTGAGAAACCCTCCCCCTGCCCTAAAGAGGGAGAGTCTGATGGTGCTGCAGTGGAACCCGTAGATGTTACATCTGTCCAGGTTCCAGCTGGATCACAGGGGGAGCCACAGCCAGCAGCAGTTGCCCCTGTGGAAACTAGGAAATCTAAGATTAAAACAAGGCATCTAGATAGTGGGGATCAGCCAGGAGGGTCCTCACAGTCAGCAAGGGAGCCAGAGGTTGAGATTGTCCCCGAGTCTCTCTCATATGACACTCACCGTAACCTGCGAAAAGACATTGTGCGACGGGGCCGTGAGCCTTTTACAACCTGATTACTTCGTGTCTGGGACTTTATGGGGAGAGGTGTACAACTGGATGGCACTGAGGCCAGGAATTTGGGATCCTTGTCCCAGGACTCAGGTGTGGACCAGACATTCGTAAGGGAGCAAGGCCTCCTTTCCCTTTGGGAACGGTTTCTAATGAGTGTGAGAGAGAAGTTTATCCACAAAGAGAATGCAGGAGCACCACCATAGAATGCGCTGGAAGACCATTGATGAAGGGATCCAGCAGCTGAGGGAGGTGGCAGTATTAGAGGTACTCTTTGGGATGGATGGACAGCATGACAATGACCCTGACAAGGTCAGGTGCACAGGGCAGATGTTGTGGGATCTGGCAACCCTGGGGCCATCTGAATTTACTACCTACATTGCACTGATTAAGGCTGATGACCACCGAGAGACAGTAGGTTCTGTTGCCAGCAAGCTCAGAAATTTTGACAGTATGATTAATGGCCCAATGCAGGCCAAGGTCTCTGCTGTGGCCAGGGACCTCCAACAGGTCCAAGAGGAGATGAAGTGGATGAGAGGGTTGAAAGGAGAGGTGAGGGAGATTGTAAGGGAGGAGATAAGGAAGATCAATGCAGCACCAGTACGAGTCACAGGCCCCAAATCTCACACCCAACGCCCCCCAGCTAGGGACAGAGGATACCCCTCACGAACTGACCTGTGGTTCTTCCTGCGAGACCATGGGGAAGACATGGAAAAATGGGATGGGAAGCCCACTTCTGTCCTGGCAGCATGGGTGAGTCAGCTCAGGGAGAGAGATGCCAACAGAGGGAACCGTGCTAAAATGAAGGTAGCCTCGACCTCCCACAAACAAGGTGCAGGGTACTACAGAAGGGAGGATGATCTGTCAGATCCCCTGGAAGGGACCTCCACTATGTATGCCCAGGAAAGGAATAATAACCAGGGCTAGAGGGGCCCTGCCTCTAGCCAGGGAGAGGCATGGGATAACAGGATCTACTGGGTAGTGTAGGTGCGATGGCCTGGCACATCAAAGCCACAGAAACATAGAATGTTAGTTGATACTGGCTCAGAATGCACCCTGATACCATCAGAACATGTGGGGAAGGTACCTGTTTCCATTGTTGGGGTGACAGGGGGATCACAGGAATTTACTTTGCTGGAAGCCGAGATTAGCCTGACAGAAAAGGGGTGGCAGAAACATCCAATTGTAACTGGCCCAGGGGCACCGTGCATTCTAGGCATAGACTTCCTCAGGAACGGCTACTACAAAGATCCAAAGGGACTCAGGTGGGCTTTTGGAATAGCTGCTGTATCGGCAGAGAGTATTAAGCAGCTGAACACCTTGCCTGGACTGTCATAAAATCCATCTGCAGTGGGACTCCTGAAAGTGGCAGAGCAACAGGTACCAATTGCCACCATGACAGTGCACCGCCGGCAGTACCGGACAAATCGAGATGCTGTGATCCCCATCCACAAGATGATCCGTGAGCTGGAGAGCCAAGGGGTGGTGAGCAAAACCCACTCACCCTTCAACAGCCCCATCTGGCCTGTGCCTAAGTCTGAGGGGGAATGGAGATTGACTGTGGACTATCGTGCATTGAATGAAGTGACTCCACCACTGAGCGCAGCCGTGCCAGACATGCTGGAACTGCAGTACGGGCTGGAGTCCAAGGCAGCGAAGTGGTATGTTACCATTGACATTGCCAATGCATTTTTCTCCATTCCTTTGGCAGCAGAGTGCAGGCCTCAGTTTGCTTTCACCTGGAGGGGTGTGCAGTACACCTGGAATCGACTGCCCCAGGGGTGGAAACACAGCCCTGCCATCTGCCACGGGCTGATCCAGGCTGCACTGGAAAAGGGTGAGGCCCCAGAACATTTGCAATACATTGATGACATCATTGTGTGGGGGAACACGGCAACAGAGGTCTTTGAGAAGGAGAGAAAATCATCCAGATTTTGCTGGAAGCTGGCTTCGCCATCAAGAAAAGCAAAGTCAAAGGACCTGCCCGAGAGATCCAGTTCCTGGGAGTGAAGTGGCAAGACGGACAGCGCCAGGCCTGGGTGAACAAGTCTTCCCTTCTCCGGGGCGGCCGCTGGAGACCAGGTCTACCTGGGTCTATGGCCGGCCGGCCGGCGGGATCCACCAGCCGCCACCAGCGAAGGCGCTTCAGCGCCCTGCGGCTCCAAGGGAAACAGGTCTACTGTTCTCCGGGGCGGCCGCTGGAGACCAGGTCTACCCGGGTCTGTGGCCGTCCGGCCGGCGGGATCCACCTGCCGCCACCAGCGAAGGCGCTTCAGCGCCCTGCGACTCCAAGGTAAACAGGTCTACCCTTCTCCGGGGCGGCCGCCGGAGACCAGGTCTACCCGGCTCCGGGGCCAACCGGCCTGCCGGCGGCATGCGCCTGCCGCCGGAGAGGAGGGCGCTGCAGCTCCCCACGGCGCTAGCGTGAACAGGTGTACCCTTCTCCGGGGCGGCCCCCGGAGACCAAGTCTACCCGACTCTGGGGCCGGCCGGCCGGCCGCCGGCATCCGACTGCCGCCGGCGGGGAGGTCGCTGCGGAGGCGCGCAGCGCTGGGGTGAACAGGTCTACCCTTCTCTGGGGACGGTCTGCCTCCTTCGGCATCCGCCTGCTGCCGGCGGGCAGGGTGCTGCATGGGCCCGCGGCGCCCGGGTGAACAGGTCCACCCTTCTCCAGGGCGGCCGCCAGAGACCACGTCTACCCTGCTCCGGGGCCAACTGGCCGGACAGCGGAATCTGCCTTCGGCCGGAAGAGGAAGGCGCTGCAGCGGCCAGCGGCGCTGTGGTGAAAAGTCTACCCTTCTCCAGGGCAGCCCCCGGAGTCCAGGTCTACCCGGTTCCAGCGCCGGCCGGCCGGCGGGATCCACCTACCTCTGCCGTCGACGGCGCTGCGGCGCCTCCAGGGTGAACAGGTATACCCTTCTCCGGGGCGGCTGCCAGAGACCAGGTCTACCTGGCTCCGGGGCCGGCCGGCCGACCAGCGGCGTCCACTTGTCACCGCCATGGAGGGCGCTGCAGCGGCCCGCGGGTCGACCCGTTTCCGGGTCCAGCAGGCCGGTCGGTGGAATCTGCCTGCCGCCGGCGGAGAGGGCGCTGCAGGGGCCCGCGGCACAGGGAGGAACAGGCCTACACTTCACCGGGGCGGCCACCGGAGACCAAGTCTACCCGGCTCCGGGGCCGGTGGGCCGGCCGTCGGCATCCACCTGCTCCCGGCGTGGAGGGCACTGCAGCGGCCTGCGGCGCAGGGGTGAACAGGTCTACCCTTCTCCAGGGCCGCCCCCGGAGACCTGGTCGACCCGGTTCCGGGGCCAGCCGGCCGGCTGGTGGAATCCGCCTGCCGCCGGCGGAGAGGGCGCTGCAGGGGCCCGTGGCACAGGGAGGAACAGGTCTACCCTTCTCCGGGGCGGCCGACGGAGACCACGTCGACACAGTTCTGGGGCCGGCCGGCCGGCCTGGGGCATCCACCTGCTGCCGGCGAGGAGGGCGCTGCAGCGGGCCACGGCGCCGGGGTTAACAGGTCTACCCTTCTCCAGGGCGGCCGCCGGAGACCAGGTCTACCCGGCTCCGGGGCTGTCCGGCCGGCTGGCGGCATCCGACTTCCGCCGGAAGGGGAGGGTACTGCAACGGCCCGCGGCGCAGTGGTGAAAAGGTCTACCCTTCTCCGGGGCTTTCGCTGGAGACCAGGTCCACCCGGGTTCGTGGACGGCCGGCCGGCAAGATCCACCTGCCGCCGCCGGCGAGGGGGCTTCAGCGGCCTGCGGCTCCAAGGTAAACTGGTGTACCCTTCTCCAGGGCGGCCGCCGGAGACCAGGTCTACCCGGCTCCGGGTCCGGCTGGCCGGCCGTTGGGATCTTCGTGCCGCTGCCTAGGGCGCTTCAGTGGCCTGCGGCGCTGGGGTGAACAGGTTTACTCTTCTCCGGGGCGGCATCCGGAGACCAGGTCTACCCGGCTCCAAGGCCAGCCGGCCAGCCGTCGACATCCGCCTGCCGCCGGCGAGGAGGGCGCTGCAGCGGCCCATGGCACCCAGATGAACAGGTCTACCCTTCTCCGGGGCGGCCGCTTGAGACCAGGTTTACCAGGCTCCAGGGACAGCCAGCAGGCCGTTGGCATCTGCCTTACACCGGCGGGGAGGGCACTGCAGCGGCCCGCGCCGCCGGGGTTAGCAGGTCTACCCTTCTCCGGGCGGCCGCCTGAGACAAGGTCTACCCAGCTCCGGGGCCGGAAGGACGGCCGGCGACTTCCGCCTTACACCGCCGGCGAGGGCGCTTCAGCGGCCTGCGGCTCCAAGGTAAACAGGTGTACCCTTCTCCGGGGCGGCCGCCGGATTCCAGGTCTACCTGGTTCTAGGGCCGACTGGCGTACCGGCAGGATCCGCCTGCCGTCGGCGGGGAGGGCGCTGCAGCGGCCCGCGGCACCGGGGTGAACAGGTTTACCCTTCTCCGAGGTGGCTGCCGGAGACCAGGTCTCCCCGGCTCCGGGGCCGGCCGGCCGTCCGTCCGGCGGCATCCACTTCCCGCCGGCAGGGAGGGCGCTGTAGTGGCCCGCGGCGACGGCGTGAACAGGTCTACCCTTCTCCGGGCGGCCGCCGGAGAACAGGTCTACCCGGCTCCGGGGACGGCCGGTTGGCCGGCGGTATCCACCTGCCGCCGGCGGGGTGTGCGCTGCACTGGCTTGCAACGCCCGGGTAAACAGGTCTACCCTTAACCTGGGCGGCCGCCAGAGATGAGGTCTACCCAGCTCCGGGGCCGGCCGGCCGGCCGGTGGCAACTGCCTATCGCCGGAGAGGAGGGCGCTGCAGCGGCCCACGGCGCCGGTGTGAAAACGTCGACCATTCTCCGAGGCGGCCGCTGGAGACCAGGTCTACCCGGCTCCAAGGCCTGCCGGCAGCGCGGCGGCATCCGCCTGCCGCCGGCGGGGAGGGCGCTGAAGTGGCCCGCAGCGCCGGTGTGAACAGATCCACCCTACTCCGGGCCGGCCGCCGGGGACCAGGTCTACCAGGCTCCGAAAGCGGTCGGCCAGCCATCGGCATCTGACTGCCGCCGGCGGGGAGGGCGCTGCAGCGTCCCGTGGCGCCGGAGTGAACAGGTCTACCCTTCTCCGGGGTGGCCACCGGAGACCAGGTCTACCCGGCTCCCAGCCTGGCCGGCCAACCGGCGGCATCCACCTACCGCCGGAGAGGAGGCGGTGCAGCGGCCCGCGGCGCCGTGGTGAAGAGGTCTACCCTTCTCCAAGCCGGCCGTCGGAGATTAGGCCTACCAGGCTACGAAACCGGCCGGCCAGCCATCGGCATCTGACTGCCGCCGGCAGGGAGGGCGCTGCAGCGGCCCGCGGCGCCGGGGTAAACAGGTCTACCCTTCTCCGGGGCGGCTGCTGGAGACCAGGTCTACCCGGCTGCTAATCCGGCTAGCCGGCCGGAGGCGTCCGAATTCCGCCAGAAGTGGAGGGTGCTGCAGCGGCCCGTGGCACTGTGGTGAACAGGTCTACCCTTCTCCGGGGCGGCCGCCGGAGACCAGGTCTACCCGGCTCCGGGGCCGGCCGGCCGGAGAGCGGCATTTGCATTTCGGCGGAAGGGGAGGGTGGTGCAGCGGCCCGGAGCACGGTGGTGAACATTTCTACCCTTCTTAGGGGCGGCCGCCAAAGACCAGTTCTACCCAGCTGCGGGGCTGGCCGGCGGCATCTGCCAGCCATTGGCGGGGAGGGCGCTGCAGCGGCTCGCGGAGCCTGGGTAAACAGGTCTACCCTTCTCCGGGGCGGCCGCCGGAGACCAGGTCTACATGGCTCCGGGGCCGGCTGCCCGGCCCGCGGCATCCCCCTGCGCCCGGCAGGGGGGGGCGCTACAGCGGCTGGCGGCACCCGGGTAAACAGGTCTACCTTTCTCCGGGCGGCCGCCGGAGACCAAGTCTACCCGGCTCCAGGACCGGCCGGCGGCATCCGCCTGCCGCCGGCGAGAGGCCGCTGCAGCGTCCCTCAGCGCCGGGGTGAACAGGTCTACCCGGCTCCGGGGTGGCCGCCGGAGACCACGTCTACCCGGCTGCAGGGCTGGCCGGCCGGCTGGCGGCATCTGCCTGCACCCGGAAGGGAGGGCGCTGCAGCGGCCCGCGGCGCCAGGGTGAGCAGGTCTGCCTTACTTAGGTGCGGCCGCCGGAGACCAGGTCTACCAGGCTCCGGGGCCAGCCTGCCGGCCGTTGGCATCCTCCTGCCGCCGGCGGGAGGGCGCCGCAGCGTCCGCGGCGCCTTGGTGAGCGGGTCTAATCTTCTCCGGGGGCCGCTGGTAACCAGGTCTACCCGGCTCCAAGGCCTGCCGGCAGTGCGGCGGCATCCGCCTGCCGCCGGCGGGGAGGGCGCTGAAGTGGCCCGCAGCGCCGGTGTGAACAGGTCCACCCTACTCCGGGGCGGCCGCCGGGGACCAGGTCTACAAGGCTCCGAAACCGGCCGGCCAGCCATCGGCACCTGACTGCCGCCGGCGGGGAGGGCGCTGCAGCGTCCCGTGGCGCCGGCGTGAACAGGTCTACCCTTCTCCGGGGTGGCCACCGGAGACCACGTCTACCCGGCTCAAGGCCTGGCCGGCCAACCGGCGGCATCCACGTACCGCCGGAGAGGAGGGTGGTGCAGCGGCCCGCGGCGCCGTGGTGAAGAGGTCTACCCTTCTCCCAGGCGGCCGTCGGAGTTTAGGCCTACCCGGCTCCGGAGACGGCTAGCCGGCTGGCGGCATCACGCCTGCCGCCGGAGTGGAGGGCGCCGCAGCGTCCCGCGGTGCCTTGGTGAGCAGGTCTACCCTTCTCCGGGGCGGCCGCTGGAGACCAGGTCTACCCGGCTCCAAGGCCAACTGGCCGGAGACCGGCATTTGTCTTCCGGTGGAAGGGGAGGGCGCTGCAGCGGCCCGGAGCACGGTGGTGAACAGGTCTACCCTTCTCCGGGGCGGCCGCCGGAGACCAGGTCTACCCGACTCCAGGGCCGGCCGGCCTGCAGGCGGAATCCGCCAGCTGTCGGCTGGGAGTGCGCTGCAGCGGCCAGCGGCGCCGGTGTGAACAGGTCTACCCTTCTCCGGGCTGGCCGCCTGAGGCCAGGTCTACCCGGCTCCGGGGCAGGCCACCCGGCTGGCGGAATCCAACTTCCGCCAGAAGAGGAGGGTGCTGCAGCGGCCTGCGGCGCTGTGGTGAACAGGTCTACCATTTTCCGGGGTGGCCGCTGGAGACCAGGTCTACCCGACTCCAGGGCCGGCTGGCCTGCAGGCGGAATCCGCCTGCCGTCGGCTGGAGTGCTGCTGCAGCCAGCGGCGCCCGGTGTGAACAGGTCTACCCTTCTCTGGGCTGGCCGCCTGAGGCCAGCTCTACCCGGCTCGGGGCGGCCACCCGGCTGGCGGAATCCCAACTTCCGCCAGAAGAGGGAGGGTGCTGCAGCGGCCTGCGGCGCTGTGGTGAACAGGTCTACACTTTTCCGGGGTGGCCGCTGGAGACCAGGTCTACCCGACTCCAGGGCCGGCTGGCCTGCAGGCGGAATCCGCCTGCCGTCGGCTGGGAGTGCGCTGCAGCGGCCAGCGGCGCCGGGGTGAACAGGTCTACACTTCTCTGAGGTGGCTGCTGGAGGCCAGGTCTCCCCGGCTTCGGGGCCGGCCGCCCGTCCGGCGGCATCCACTTGCCGCCGGCAGGGAGGGTGCTGCAGCGGCCCGCGGTGCCGGCGAGAACAGGTCTACCCTTTTCCGGGGTGGCCGCCGGAGACCAGGTCTACCCGGCTCCGGGGCTGGCTGGCCAACCGGCGGCATCCGCCTACCGCCTGAGAGGAGGGCACCGCAGCGGCCCGCGGTGCTGTGGTGAACAGGTCTACCCTTCTCCGGGGTGGCCGCCGGAGATCAGATCTACCCGGCTCCGGGGCCGAACCGCCGGCCAGCGCAATTTGCCTTCCGCGGGAGAGGAGTGCGCTGCAGCGGCCCACGGATCCGGGGTGAACAGATCTACCATTCTCCGGGGCGGCGGCCGGAGACCAGGTCTACCCGGCTCAGGAGCCGACCGGCCAGCCGTCGGCATCCGCCTTCCGCCTGCGGGGAGGGCGCCGCAGCGGCCCGCAGCGCCTTTGTGAACAGGTCTACCCTTCTCCAGGGCGGCCGCCTGAGTCCAGGTGTACCCTGCTCCGGGGTTAACAGGCCGGAGATCGGCATTTGCCTTCCGGCGGAAAGGGAGGGTGCTGCAGCGGCCCGGAGCACAGTGGTGAACAGGTCTACCCTTCTCCGGGACGGCCGACGGAGACCAGGTCTACCCGGGACGGGGCCGCCTGCCTGCCCATTGGCATCCGTCCGCTGCAGGCGGGGAGGGCACTGCAGCGGTCCGCGACGCCGGGGTGAACAGCTTGGTAGGGGCGCCTGCCGGAGACCAGGTCTACCCAGCACGAGGGTCGGCCGGCAGGCTGGCGGCTCCCGCTTACCCCCGGAGAGGAGGGCGCTGCAGCGCCCCGCAGCGCCGGCGTGAACAGGTCTACCATTCTCCGGGGCGGCCGCGGGAGATCAGGTCTACCCGGCTCCGGGGCCGGCCGGCCGGAGAACGGCATTTGCATTCCGGCGGAATGGGGAGAGCGCAGCAGCGGCCCGTAGCACGGGGGTGTACCGGTCTACCCTTCTCCGGGGCGGCCGCTGGAGACCAGGTCTATCCAGGTTCGTGGCCGGCCGGCCGGCGGGATCCACCTGCCTCCGCCAGCAAAGACGCTTCAGCGGCCTGCGGCTCCAAGGTAAACAGGTGTACCCTTCTCTGGGGCGGCCGCCAGAGACCAGGTCTACATGGCTCTGGGGCCAGCCGGCCATGTGGATCCACCTGCCGCCGCCGGCAAGGGCGCTGCAGCAACCCGCGGCTCTGGAGTGAACAGGTCTACCCTTCTCCCAGGCGGCCGTCGGAGATTAGGCCCACCCGGCTCCGGGGCCGGCCGGCCGGCTGGTGGCATCACGCCTGCCGCTGGAGTGGAGGACGCCGCAGCGGCCCCTGCGCCGGGGTGAACAGGTCTACCCTTCTGTGGGCGGAGGCCAGAGAGAAGGTCTACCTGGCTCTGGGGCCGGCCGGCCGGACGGCAGCATCAACCTGCCGCCGGCAGGGAGTGCACTGCAGCGGCCCGCGGCGCCCGGGTAAACAGGTCTACCCTTCTCCGGGGCGGCCGCTGGAGACCAGGTCTACCCGGCTGATAGTCCGGCCAGCCGGCCGGCGGTGTCCGAATTCCGCCAGAAGTGGAGGGTGCTGCAGCGGCCCGTGGCGCTGTGGTGAACAGGTCTACCCTTCTCCGGGGCGGCCGCCGGAGACCAGGTCTACCCGGCTCCGGGGCCGGCCGGCCGGAGGGCGGCATTTGCATTCCGGCGGAAGGGGAGGGTGGTGCAGCGGCCCGGAGCACGGTGGTGAACATCTCTACCCTTCTTAGGGGCGGCCGCCAGAGACCAGTTCTACCCAGCTGCGGGGCCAAGCGGCGGCATCCGCCAGCCCTGGCGGGGAGGGCGCTGCAGCGGCCCGCGGAGCCTGGGTAAACAGGCCTACCCTTCTCTGGGGCGGCAGCCGGAGACCAGATCTACATGGCTCTGGGTCCGGCCGCCCGGCCGGCGGCATCCGTCTGCCGCCGGCAGGGAGGGCGCTACAGCGGCTGGCGGCGCCCGGGTAAACAGGTCTACCTTTCTCCGGGGCGGCCGCCGGAGACCAAGTCTACCCGGCTCCAGGGCCGGCCGGCGGCATCCGCCTGCCACCGGCGGGAGGGCGCTGCAGTGGCCCGCGGAGCCTGGGAAAACAGGTCTACCCTTCTCCGGGGCGGCCGCCAGAGACCAGGTCTACCCGGCTCTGGTTCCGGCCAGACAGCTGGCGGCATCCGAATTCCGCCAGAAGTGAAGGGTTCTGCAGCGGCCCGTGGCGCTGTGGTGAACAGGTCTACCCTTCTCCGGGGCGGCCGCTGGAGACCAGGACTACCCGGCTGCAGGGCCGGCCGGCCGGCTGGCGCCATCTGCCTGCACCCGGAAGGCGGGCGCTGCAGTGGCCCGCAGCGCCAGGGTGAGCAGGTCTGCCTTTCTTAGGTGCGGCCGCAGGAGACCAGGTCTACCCGGCTCCGGGGCAAGCCTGCCGGCCGTTGGCATCCGCCTGCCGCCGGTGGGGAGGGCGCCGCAGCGCCCCGCGGCGCCGGGGTGAACAGGTCTACCCTTCTCCGGTGCGGCCGCCGGAGACCAGGTCTACCCGGCTCCAAGGCCAACTGGCCGGAGAGCAGCATTTGCCTTGCAATGGAAGGGGAGGGTGCTGCAGCGGCCCGGAGCACGGTGGTGAACAGGTCTACCCTTCTCCGGGGCGGCCGTCGGAGACCAGGTCTACCCGGCTCCGGGGCCGGCCGGCCAGCTGGCGGAATCCGACTTCCGCCAGAAGGGGAGGGTGCTGCAGCGGCCTGCGGCGCTGTGGTGAACAGGTCTACCCTTATCCGGGCGGCCGCTGGAGACCAGGTCTACCCGACTCAGGGCCGGCCGGCCTGCAGGCGTAATCCGCCTGCCGTCGGCTGGGAGTGCGCTGCAGCGGCCAGCGGCGCCGGGGTGAACAGGTCTACCCTTCTCCGGGGCGGCCGCCGGAGACCAGGTCTACCCGGCTCCAAGGCCAACTGGCCGGAGAGCGGCATTTGCCTTCCAATGGAAGAGGAGGGTGCTGCAGCGGCCCGGAGCATGGTGGTGAACAGGTCTACCCTTCTCCGGGGCGGCCGCCGGAGGCCAGGTCTACCCGGCTCCGGGGCCGGCCACCCAGCTGGCGGAATCCGACTTCCGCCAGAAGGGGAGGGTGCTGCAGCGGCCTGCGGCGCAGTGGTGAACAGGTCTACTCTTATCCGGGGCGGCCGCTGGAGACCAGGTCTACCCGACTCCAGGGCCGGCCGGCCTGCAGGCGTAATCCGCCTGCCGTCGGCTGGGAGTGCGCTGCAGCGGCCAGCGGCGCCGGGGTGAACAGGTCTACACTTCTCCGTAGCGGCCGCTGGAGACCAGGACTCCCTGACTCCGGGGCCGGCCGCCCGTCCGGCGGCATCCACTTGCCGCCGGCAGGGAGGGCGCTGCAACTGCCCGCGGCGCCGGCGGGAACAGGTCTACCCTTTTTCGGGGTGGCCGCCGGAGACCAGGTCTACCCGGCTCCGGGGCTGGCTGGCAAACCGGCGGCATCCGCCTACCGCTGGAGAGGAGAGCACTGCAGCGGCCCGCGGCGCTGTGGTGAACAGGTCTACCCTTCTCCGGGGCGGCCGCCGGAGACCAGATCTACCCGGCTCCGGGGCCGACCAGTCGGCCAGCACAATTTGCCTTCCGCGGGAGAGGAGGGCGCTGCAGCGGCCCACGGATCCGGGCTGAACAGATCTACCATTCTCCGGGGCGGCGGCCGGAGACAAGGTCTACCCGGCTCCGGAGCCGACCGGCCAGCCTTGGGCATCCGCCTTCCGCCTGCGGGGAGGGCGCCGCAGCGGCCCGCAGCGCCTTTGTGAACAGGTCTACCCTTCTCCAGGGCGGCCGCCTGAGACCAGGTCTACCCGGCTCCGGGGTTAACCGGCCGGAGAGCGGCATTTGCCTTCCGGCGGAAGGGGAGGGTGCTGCAGTAGCCCGGAGCACGGTGGTGAACAGGTCTACCCTTTTCCGGGGCGGCCGACGGAGACCAGGTCTACCCGGCTCCGGGGCCGCCCGCCTGCCCATTGGATCCACACGCTGCAGGCGGGGAGGGCGCTGCAGCGGCCCGCGACGCCGGGGTGAACAGCTCTACCCTTGCTAGGGGCGGCTGCCGGAGACCAGGTCTACCCAGCACGGGGGTCGGCCGGCCGGAGAGCGGCATTTGCATTCCGGCGGAAGGGGAGGGCGCTGCAGCGGCCCGTAGCACGAGGGTGAACCGGTCTACCCTTCTCCGTGGCGGCCGCTGGAGACCAGGTCTACCCAGGTCCGTGGCCGGCCGGCCGGCGGGATCCACCTGCCTCCGCCAGCAAAGACGCTTCAGCGGCATGCGGCTCCAAAGTAAACAGGTGTACCCTTCTTTGGGGCGGCCGCCAGAAACCAGGTCTACATGGCTCTGGGGCCGGCCGGCCGTCCGGCCTGCAACATCCACCTGCCGACGGCGGGGAGGGCGCTGCAGTGGCTTCCGGCGCCCGGGTAAAGAGGTCTACCGTTCTCCGGGGCGGCCGCCGGAGACCAGGTCTACCCGGCTCTGGGGCCGGCCAGCCGGCTGGCGGCATCTGACTTCCGCCAGAAGGGGAGGGTGCTGGCGCGGCCTGCGGCGCTGTGGTGAACAGGTCTACCCTTATCCGGGGCGGCCGCTGGAGACCAAGTCTACCTGGGTCCGAGGCCGGCCTGCCGGCGAGATCCACCTGCCGCCGCCGGCGAGGGCGCTTCAGCAGCCTGCGGCTTCTAGGCAAACAGGTGTACCCTTCTCCCGGGAGGCCGCCGGAGACCAGTTTCTCGGCTCGGGGCCGGCCGGCCGGCCGGCGCGTCCGCCTGCCGCCGGCGGGAGGGCGCCCCGCAGCGTCCGCGGCGCCTTGGTGAGCAGGTCTACCCTTCTCCGGGCGGCCGCCGGAGACCAGGTCTAGCCGGCTCAAGGCCAACTGGCCGGAGCGGCATTTGCCTTCCAATGGAAGGGGAGGGTGCTGCAGCGGCACGGAGCTCGGTGGTGAACATGTCTACCCTTCACCGGGCGGGCCGGAGACCAGGTCTACCCGACTCGGGGCCGGCCGGCCGGCCAGCGTCATCAGCCTGCCGCCGGGGAGGGCGCTGCAGCGTCCTCGGCGCCGGGTGAACAGGTCTACCTGCTCGGGCGGCGCCCGGACACCAGGTCTAGCCGGCTCGGGGCCGGCCGGCCCGGCTGGCGGCATCCGCCTGCCGGGCGGGAGGGCGCTGCAGCGTCCCGGCGCCCGGGTGAACAGGTCTACCCGGCCCGGGCGGCCGGAGACCAGGTCTACCCGGCTCGGGGGGCCGGCCGGCCGGCGGCATCCGCCTGCCGCCGG
>JAREIS010000859.1:0-42251 GCA_030060385.1 Muscicapa striata striata
TGTATCCCAGTGTTCCCAGTTCAGATCCCAGTGTTCCCAGTGTGTATCCCAGTGTTCCCAGTTCAGATCCCAGTGTTCCCAGTGTGTATCCCAGCGTTCCCAGTGTGTATCCCAGTGTTCCCAGTTCAGATCCCAGTGTTCCCAGTTCAGATCCCAGTGTTCCCAGTGTGTATCCCAGTGTTCCCAGTTCAGATCCCAGTGTTCCCAGTGTGTATCCCAGTGTTCCCAGTTCAGATCCCAGTGTTCCCAGCTCAGATCCCAGTACTCCCAGTGTGTATCCCAGTGTTCCCAGTTCAGATCCCAGTGTTCCCAGCTCAGATCCCAGTACTCCCAGTGTGTATCCCAGTGTTCCCAGTTCAGATCCCAGTGTTCCCAGCTCAGATCCCAGTACTCCCAGTGTGTATCCCAGTGTTCCCAGTTCAGATCCCAGTGTTCCCAGTTTCAGATCCCAGTGCTCCCAGTTCCGGTACCTTGGCCGCGGCCACGGCGCGCGCGGGGAGCTCGATGCTCCCAGCTCAGATCCCAGTGTTCCCAGTGTGTATCCCAGTGTTCCCAGCTCAGATCCCAGTGTTCCCAGTGTGTATCCCAGTGTTCCCAGTGTGTATCCCAGTGTTCCCAGCTCAGATCCCAGTGTTCCCAGTTCCGGTACCTTGGCCGCAGCCACGGCGCGGGCCGGGAGCTCGATGCGGGGGAAGGAGTACATGGCGCCCTGCACGGGGTTGCAGTGGATCCCCGGGGTCTGGTTGAAAATCTCCTGCGTCAGCCGCGCCTTCTCGGCCAGCGCGCCCAGCACCGCCTCCTTCTCCTGCAGCGGGGGGAATCGTGCTCCAGTTCATCCCAGTTCATCCCAGTTCATCCCAGTCCATCCCAGTTCATCCCATCCCATCCCACCCTACCAGCGCCCAGCACCGCCTCCTTCTCCTGGAGCGGGGGGAATCGTGTTCCAGTTCATCCCAGTTCATCCCAGTCCATTACAGTTCATCCCAGTCCATTCCAGTTCATCCCAGTTCATCCCAGTTCATCCCAGTCCATTCCAGTTCATCCCAGTTCATCCCAGTCCATCCCAGTTCATCCCAGTCCATCCCAGTTCATCCCATCCCATCCCACCCTGCCAGCGCGCCCAGCACCGCCTCCTTCTCCTGCAACACGGATTCATGGAATTGTGTTCCAGTCCATCCCAGTCCATCCCAGTCCATCCCAGTTCATCCCAGTTCATCCCAGTTCATCCCAGTCCATCCCAGTTCATCCCAGTTCATCCCATCCTGTCAGCGCGCCCAGCACCGCCTCCTTCTCCTGCAGCGGGGGGAATCGTGCTCCAGTTCATCCCAGTCCATCCCAGTTCATCCCAGTCCATCCCAGTTCATCCCAGCTCATCCCAGTTCATCCCATCCCATCCCACCCTGCCAGCGCGCCCAGCACCGCCTCCTTCTCCTGGAACAGGGGGAATTGTGTTCCAGGTCCATCCCAGTCCATCCCAGTTCATCCCAGTCCATCCCAGTTCATCCCAGTCCATCCCAGCTCATCCCAGTCCATCCCAGTTCATCCCAGTTCATCCCAGTCCATCCCAGTTCATCCCATCCCATCCCACCCGGCCAGCGCGCCCAGCACCGCCTCCTTCTCCTGGAACAGGGGGAATTGTGTTCCAGGTCCATCCCAGTCCATCCCAGTTCATCCCAGTTCATCCCAGTCCATTCCAGTTCATCCCAGTTCATCCCAGTCCATCCCAGTTCATCCCAGTCCATCCCAGTTCATCCCATCCCATCCCACCCTGCCAGCGCGCCCAGCACCGCCTCCTTCTCCTGGAATGGGGGGAATCGTGTTCCAGTTCATCCCAGTCCATCCCAGCTCATCCCAGCTCATCCCAGCTCATCCCAGCTCATCCCAGCTCATCCCAGTTCATCCCAGTCCATCCCAGCTCATCCCAGCTCATCCCAGTTCATCCCAGTTCATCCCAGTTCATCCCCTCCCACCCTGCCAGCGCGCCCAGCACCGCCTCCTTCTCCTGCAACACGGATTCATGGAATTGTGTTCCAGTCCATCCCAGTCCATCCCAGTTCATCCCAGTTCATCCCAGTTCATCCCATCCCACCCTGCCAGTGCGCCCAGCACCGCCTCCTTCTCCTGCAACGGGGGGAATCGTGCTCCAGTTCATCCCAGTTCATCCCAGTCCATCCCAGTCCATCCCAGTTCATCCCATCCCATCCCACCCTGCCAGCGCGCTCAGCACCGCCTCCTTCTCCTGGAGCGGGGGGAATCGTGCTCCAGTTCATCCCAGTCCATCCCAGTTCATCCCAGTCCATTCCAGTTCATCCCAGTCCATTCCAGTTCATCCCAGTTCATCCCAGTTCATCCCAGTTCATCCCAGTTCATCCCAGTTCATCCCAGTTCATCCCATCCCACCAGCACGCCCACCACCACCTCCTTCTCCTGAAACACGGTGGGAATCATGTTCCAGTTCATCCCAGTCCATCCCAGTCCACCCCAGTTCATCCCAGCTCATCCCATCCCACCCTGCCAGCGCGCCCAGCACCGCCTCCTTCTCCTGAAACAGGGCGGGAATCGTGCTCCAGCTCATCCCAGTCCATCCCAGTCCATCCCAGTCCATCCCAGTCAATCCCAGTCCATCCCAGTCCATCCCAGTTCATCCCAGTCCATCCCAGCTTATCCCAGTTCATCCCAGTCCATCCCATCCACCAGCGCGCCCAGCACCGCATCCTTCTCCTGAAACACGGTGGGAATCGTGTTCCAGTCCATCCCAGTCCATCCCAGTTCATCCCATCCACAATCCCATCCCGCCAGCGCGCCCAGCACCGCCTCCTTCTCCTGAAACAGGGCGGGAATCGTGCTCCAGCTCATCCCAGTTCATCCCAGTCCATCCCAGTTCATCCCAGTCCATCCCAGTTCATCCCAGTCCATCCCAGTTCATCCCATCCCACCCTGCCAGCGCGCCCAGCACCGCCTCCTTCTCCTGCAACACGGATTCATGGAATTGTGTTCCACTCCATCCCAGTCCATCCCAGCTCATCCCAGTCCATCCCAGTTCATCCCAGTCCATCCCAGTTCATCCCATCCCATCCCACCCTGCCAGTGCGCCCAGCACCGCCTCCTTCTCCTGGAATGGGGGAATCGTGTTCAGTCCATCCCAGTCCATCCCAGCTCATCCCAGTCCATCCCAGTCCATCCCAGTTCATCCCATCCACAATCCCATCCCGCCAGCGCGCCCAGCACCGCCTCCTTCTCCTGAAACAGGGCGGGAATCGTGCTCCAGCTCATCCCAGTTCATCCCAGTCCATCCCAGTTCATCCCAGTCCATCCCAGCTTATCCCAGTTCATCCCATCCCATCCCATCCCATCCCATCCCATCCCATCCCATCCCATCCCATCCCATCCCATCCCATCCCATCCCATCCCATCCCATTATCTCATTGTCCCATTGATCCCATTATCCCATTATCCCATCAATCCCATCGGTCCCATCGATCCCATTATCCCATTATCCCATTGATCCCATCGGTCCCATCGATCCCATTATCCCATTATCCCATGGATCCCATTATCCCATTGATCCCATTGATCCCATCGATCCCATTATCCCATTATCCCATTATCCCATCGATCCCGCTCCGTACAGCCTGGAATCTCTCGTAGGACGGCTCTCCGGGCTTGGGCGGGTCCATGACCATCGATCCCATTATCCCATCGATCCCATGGATCCCATTATCCCATCGATCCCATGGATCCCATCGATCCCATTATCCCATCGATCCCATTGATCCCATTGATCCCATTATCCCATTATCCCATGGATCCCATTATCCCATTATCCCAGGGATCCCGCTCTGTACAGCCTGGAATCTCTCGTAGGACGGCTCGCTGGGCTTGGGTGGGTCCATGACCATGGATCCCGTTATCCCATCGATCCCATTATCCCATCGATCCCATCGATCCCATTATCCCATCGATCCCATCGATCCCATTATCCCATTGATCCCATTGATCCCATTGATCCCATTGATCCCATTATCCCATGGATCCCATTATCCCATTATCCCATCGATCCCATCGATCCCATTGATCCCATTGATCCCGTCGATCCCATTATCCCATTGATCCCATTATCCCATGGATCCCATTATCCCATTATCCCAGGGATCCTGCTCCGTACAGCCTGGAATCTCTCGTAGGACGGCTCTCCGGGCTTGGGCGGATCCATGACCATGGATCCCGTTATCCCATTGATCCCATTATCCCATTGATCCCATTATCCCATCGATCCCATTGATCCCATGGATCCCATTATCCCATTATCCCATGGATCCCATTGATCCCATTATCCCACTGATCCCGCTCCGTACAGCCTGGAATCTCTCATAGGACGGCTCTCCGGGCTTGGGCGGATCCATGACCATGGATCCCATGGATCCCATCGATCCCATTATCCCATCGATCCCATCGATCCCATTATCCCATGGATCCCATTGATCCCATTGATCCCGTTATCCCATGGATCCCATTATCCCAGGGATCCCGCTCCGTACAGCCTGGAATCTCTCGTAGGACGGCTCTCCGGGCTTGGGCGGGTCCATGGCCATGGATCCCATGGATCCCATTATCCCATGGATCCCATTATCCCATTATCCCATTATCCCACTGATCCCGCTCCGTACAGCCTGGAATCTCTCGTAGGACGGCTCTCCGGGCTTGGGCGGGTCCATGACCATGGATCCCATTATCCCATGGATCCCATTATCCCATCATCCCATCGATCCCATCGATCCCATTATCCCATGGATCCCATTATCCCATTATCCAATTATCCCACTGATCCCGCTCCCTACAGCCTGGAATCTCTCGTAGGACGGCTCTCTGGGCTTGGGCGGGTCCATGGCCATGGATCCCATTGATCCCATTGATCCCATTATCCCATTATCCCATTGATCCCATTGATCCCATGGATCCCGTTATCCCATTATCCCAGGGATCCCGCTCCGTACAGCCTGGAATCTCTCGTAGGACGGCTCTCCGGGCTTGGGCGGGTCCATGGCCATGGATCCCATGGATCCCATTATCACATCGATCCCATTATCCCATCGATCCCATCGATTCCATGGATCCCATTATCCCATTATCCCATGGATCCCATTATCCCATGGATCCCATTATCCCATTGATCCCATTGATCCCATTATCCCATTATCCCATGGATCCCGTTATCCCATGGATCCCATTATCCCATTGATCCCATCGATCCCATTATCCCATTATCCCAGGGATCCCGCTCCCTACAGCCTGGAATCTCTCGTAGGACGGCTCTCCGGGCTTGGGCGGATCCATGACCATGGATCCCGTTATCCCATTGATCCCATTATCCCATCGATCCCATCGATCCCATTATCCCATTGATCCCATCAATCCCATGGATCCCGTTATCCCATTGATCCCATTATCCCATTATCCCACTATCCCAGGGATCCCGCTGCGTACAGCCTGGAATCTCTCGTAGGACGGCTCTCCGGGCTTGGGCGGATCCACCACGGCGTCCAGGATCATCTGTCCGGGCACGGGCGGGCAGAGCCGCACCGACACCAGCTTGGCCAGCTCCGCCTTCACCTCGGGGTGCAGGTTCACCACCTCCACGTAGCCGCCCCGCAGGCCGCACCTGCCACACCCGCCGGCAATCGGGATCGGGATCCGGAAACGGGATCCGGGAACGGGGTCCGGGAACGGGGTCCGGGAACGGGGTGCGGGAATGGGATCCGGGGATGGGATCCGGGATGGGATCCGGGGATGGGAACCGGGGATGGGATCCGGGGATGGGATCCGGGGTGGGATCCGGGGATGGGATCCGGGAATGGGATCAGGGATGGGATCCGGGAATGGGATCCGGGGATGGGATCCGGGGATGGGATCTGGGGTGGGATCTGGGGATGGGATCCAGGATGGGATCTGGGGATGGGATCTGGGGATGGGATCTGGGGTGGGATCCGGGATGGGATCCGGTGGGATCCGGGTGGGAACCGGGGATCCGGGGATGGGATCCGGGATGGGAACCGGGGATGGGATCGGGATGGGAACCGGGATGGATCCGGGATGGGATCCGGGATGGGATCCGGGATGGGAACCAGGATGGATCCGGGATGGGAACCGGGATGGGATCCGGATGGATCGGATGGAACCGGATGGGATCGGGAATGGATCCGGGATGGGATCGGATGGGATCCGGATGGGAAGGGATGGGAACGGTGATCGGGAAGGGATCGAGGAATGATGGATCCGGGATGGGATCCGGGATGGGGATCCGGGATGGGATCGGGATGGGATCCGGGGATGGGATCCGGGATGGGATCCGGGGATGGGATCCGGGATGGATCCGGGTGGGATCCGGGATGGATCCGGATCGGATGGGAACCGGGATGGGATCCGGGGATGGGATCGGGATGGGACCGGGATGGGATCCGGGAATGGATCCGGGATGGATCGGGATGAGGATCCGGATGGGATCCGGGATGGGAACCGGATGGGATCCGGATAGGACCGGGATGGGATCGGGATGGGATCCGGGATGGGATCCGGAGGATGGGAACCGGGATGGGATCCGGGATGGATCCGGGTGGGATCCGGGGATGGGATCCGGAGGATGGGATCGAGGGATGGGATCCGGGTGGGATCGGGATGGGATCCGGATGGGATCCGGGATGGGACGGATGGGACCGGGATGGGATCCGGGATGGGATCGGATGGATCGAGGATCCGGGATGGGATCCGGGATGGGATCCGTGACCGGATGGGATCCGGTGGGATCCGGGATGGGATCGGGAGTGGGATCGGATGGATGGGAACCGAGGATGGGATCGGTGGGATCGAGGGATCCGGGATGGGATCCGGGATGGGATCCGGATGGATCGGGATGGGATCGGATGGATCCGGGATGGACCGGGATGGATCCGGGGATGGGATCGGAGGATCCGGATGGAATCGAGGATGGGAACCGGGATGGGATCCGGATGGGATCCGGATGGGATCCGGGATGGGATCCGGATGGGACCAGGATGGATCGAGATGGGATCGGGGTGGGATCCGGGATGGGAACCGGGATGGGATCCGGATGGGATCGGGGATGGGATCCGGATGGGATCGGGGATGGGATCGGATGGGATCCGGATGGATCCGGATGGATCAGGTGGATCCGGATGGACCGGGATGGATCGTGATCCGATGGATCGAGATGCCGATGAATCCATGAAATCCAGGATGGATCCGAGATGGATCCGGATGAGATCCAGTGGATCCGAGATGAATCGGATGATCCAGTGGATCCGGATGAACCGGATGGATCCGGATGATCGGATGATCCGGGATGGGATCCGGATGATCCATGGGATCGATGGACAGATGGGATCCAGGGGATCCATGGATCTGGGATCCGAATACCAGGATGATCCGAATGATCGATGGGTCCATGATATGACTGATGATCCATGAGATCCATGAGTTGAGATCGCATCGACATCCGACCCGACATCCATGACATCCATGACATCCATGACAATCCATGACAATCCATGACATCCATGACATCCATGACAATCCATGCCCATCCATGACAATCCATGCCCAGCCATGACATCCATGACAATCCATGACATCCATGCCCATCCATGCCCATCCATGACAATCCATGACAATCCATGACAATCCATGACATCCATGACATCCATGACATCCATGACAATCCATGACAATCCATGACATCCATGACATCCATGACAATCCATGACATCCACGACAATCCATGACATCCATGACATCCATGCCAATCCATGCCAATCCATGACAATCCATGACAATCCATGCCCATCCATGCCCATCCATGACGTCCATGACATCCATGACCCAAATCGATGTCATCCATGACATCCATGACAATCCATGACAATCCATGACATCCATGACATCCATGCCCATCCATGCCCATCCATGACATCCATGACAATCCATGACATCCATGACAATCCATGCCCATCCATGACAATCCATGACAATCCATGACATCCATGCCCATCCATGCCCATCCATGACATCCATGACATCCATGCCCATCCATGACAATCCATGACAATCCATGCCCATCCATGCCCATCCATGCCCATCCATGACATCCATGACATCCATGCCCATCCATGACAATCCATGACAATCCATGACAATCCATGACAATCCATGACATCCATGACAATCCATGACAATCCATGCCCATCCATGCCCATCCATGCCCATCCATGCCCATCCATGACATCCATGACATCCATGACAATCCATGCCCATCCATGACATCCATGACAATCCATGACATCCATGCCCATCCATGACAATCCATGACATCCATGACATCCATGACATCCATGACATCCATGACAATCCATGCCCATCCATGACATGAATGACAATCCATGACATCCATGACATCCATGACAACCCATGACACCCATGACATCCATGACAATCCATGACATCCATGACAATCCATGACAAGCCATGACATCCATGACATCCATGACAATCCATGACATCCATGCCCATCCATGCCCATCCATGACATCCATGCCCATCCATGACATCCATGACATCCATGACAGTCCATGCCCATCCATGACATCCATGCCCATCCATGACATCCATGCCCATCCATGACATCCATGCCCATCCATGACATCCATGCCCATCCATGACATCCATGCCCATCCATGACATCCATGCCCATCCATGACAATCCATGACCATCCATGCCCATCCATGCCCATCCATGCCCATCCATGACAATCCATGCCCATCCATGACAATCCATGACATCCATGACAATCCATGACCATCCATGACATTCACTCCCACCCACCACCCCACCCCCACCCTGCCACACCCCCGCGCTGCCGCCATCTCCCTCCCTCCACCCTCCCCGCCCCATCCCGAGCTCCCGGCGGGCCCCAATCCCAGAATTCCCAGCACTCACTCTCCCATGAATCCCTTGGAGATGGAGTGGAACGAGGCCAGCTCCACCTCCTCCGCGTAGGGCGGCCCCATCTCCTTCAGCACCTTCTTGAACGAGTAGAAGGCCGAGCCCTCGGCGTAGACGTTGTCCTGGTACACCTGCGAGGGGGGGGGACATCCCGGGACGTCACCCGCAATTCCGGCC
The DNA here is from genome assembly GCA_030060385.1 of Muscicapa striata striata. Taxonomy (NCBI): domain Eukaryota; kingdom Metazoa; phylum Chordata; class Aves; order Passeriformes; family Muscicapidae; genus Muscicapa; species Muscicapa striata. Next base: position 9,191 of record JAREIS010000859.1, read on the forward strand.
TTTTCCCGGGAATGGGGGACACCCCCAGGTCACCCCCGCCCACCTCGTCGGCCATGAGGAAAAGCTTCTCCTCGTAGGCGAACTTGATGACGGCCTCGATGCATTCGCGGCTCTGCACCTGGCCTGGGGACCAGAGGGGACGTGGGGACGTCACCTGGGGGGTCCCAGCCCTGTCATGGGGTCCCAGTTCGGTTTTGGGGTCCCAGCTCAATTTTGGGGTCCCGGTTCAGTCACAGGGTCCCAAATCTGAGGTCCCAGTCCAGTCCTGGGCTCCCAGTTCAATTTTGGGGTCCCCGTCCAGTTTTTGGGGTCCCAGTCCTCAATTCCCAGTCCAGTCTTAGTTTTTCCAGTCCAGTCTGAGTTTTCCAGTCCAGCCCTGTGTTCCCAGTTCAGTCTTGGGGTCCCAGTTCAGTTCTGGGGTCCCAGTAAATTCCAGGATCCCTGTCCAGTTTTGGGGTCCCAGTCCTGAGTTCCCAATCCTAAGTTCCCAGTCCAGTCGTGGGGTTCCAGTCCAGTTTTTGGGGTCCCAGTCCCGAATTCCCAGTCCAGTCTTAGTTTTCCAGTCCAGTCTGAGTTTTCCAGTCCAGTCTGAGTTTTCCAGTCCAGCCCAGAGTTCCCAGTTCAGTTTTGGGGTCCCAGTAAAGCCCAGGATCCCTGTCCAGTTTTGGGGTCCTCGTCCAGTCCTGGGGTCTCAGCCCAGTCTTGGGGTCCCAGTCCTGAGTTCCCAGTTCAGTCTTGGGGTCTCAGTCCAGTTTTGGGGTCCCAGTCCTGAGTTCCCAGTTCAGTCTTGGGGTCTCAGTCCAGTTTCGGGGTCCCAGTCCTGAGTTCCCAGCCCAGTTTTGGGGTCCCAGTCCAGCCCCAGGATCCCAGCCCAGTTTTGGGGTCCCCATCCCAATCTCTGGATCCCAACTCAGTTTTGGGGTTCAGGTCCCCATCCCACCCCAGGACCCCCCCACAGCTCTTCTCCCATGGATTCGATCCCATCCCAGATATCCCACTCCAGGTGTCCCACCCCATGGATCCCATCCCATGGATCCCATCCCATAGATCCCATACCATGGATCCCATCCCATGGATCCCATCCCATGGATCCCATCCCATGGATCCCATCCCTTTCTATCCCATGGATCCCACCCCATGGATCCCACACCATCCCATGGATCCCATACCATGGATCCCATCCCATGGATCCCATCAATCCCATGGATCCCACCCCATGGATCCCATCCGCAGGATCCCATCAATCCCATGGATCCCACCCCCCAGATCCCACCCCACGGATCCCACCCCATGGATCTCACCCCATGGATCCCATCCCGTGGATCCCACCCCATGGATCCCATCCCCTCCCATGGATCCCATCCCACAGATCCCACCCCATGGATCCCACCCCACAGATCCCACCCCATGGATCCCATCCCCTGGATCCCATCCCCTGGATCCCATCCCATCCCATGGATCCCATCAATCCCATGGATCCCACCCCACGGATCCCACACCATCCCATGGATCCCATCCCCTGCCATGGATCCCCTCCCCTGGATCCCATCCCCCGGATCCCCCTGTGTCCCCGTTCCCCGTTACCGGTGGGGTTGCCGGGGTTGATGATGCAGAGCACGCGGGGGCAGCAGCGCTGCCGCCCCTCGGCCACCGCCCGCCGCAGCTCGGCCACGTCCAGCGCCCAGCAGCGCTCCTCGGCCAGGTAATAATTCACCTGCACGGCCTCGAGCTCCGCCAGCGCCGCCGAGTACAGCGGGTACTGCGGGATCGGGATCAGCACCCCCGTGCGGGACACGCCGGAACCGGCCACCAACAGCTTCAGCACATTCTGGGGACACAGGGGACACAGGGGACACAGAGGGGACAGTGAGGGTACTGCGGGATCGGGATCAGCACCCCGGTACGGGACACCCCGGAACCGGCCACCAGCAGCTTCAGCACATTCTGGGGACAGTGAGGGGACAGTGAGGGGACAGTGAGGGGACAGTGAGGGTACTGCGGGATCGGGATCAGCACCCCCGTACGGGACACCCCGGAACCGGCCACCAGCAGCTTCAGCACATTCTGGGGACAGTGAGGGGACAGTGAGGGGACAGTGAGGGGACAGTGAGGGGACAGTGAGGGGACAGTGAGGGTACTGCGGGATCGGGATCAGCACCCCGGTACGGGACACGCCCGAGCCGGCCACCAGCAGCTTCAGCACATTCTGGGGACACAGGGGACAGTGAGGGGACAGTGAGGGGACAGTGAGGGTACTGCGGGATCGGGATCAGCACCCCGGTACGGGACACACCGGAACCGGCCACCAACAGCTTCAGGATATTCTGGGGACACAGGGGACAGTGAGGGGACAGTGAGGGGACAGTGAGGGTACTGCGGGATCGGGATCAGCACCCCCGTGCGGGACACGCCGGAACCGGCCACCAGCAGCTTCAGGACATTCTGGGGACACAGGGGACAGTGAGGGGACAGTGAGGGGACAGTGAGGGGACAGTGAGGGTACTGCGGGATCGGGATCAGCACCCCGGTACGGGACACGCCCGAGCCGGCCACCAACAGCTTCAGGACATTCTGGGGACAGTGAGGGGACAGTGAGGGGACAGTGAGGGGACAGTGAGGGGACAGTGAGGGTACTGCGGGATCGGGATCAGCACCCGTGCACGGGACACACCGGAACCGCCACCAGCAGCTTCAGCACATTCTGGGGACACAGGGACACAGGGGACAGTGAGGGGACAGTGAGGGGACAGTGAGGGGACAGTGAGGGGACACTGAGGGTACTGCGGGATCGGGATCAGCACCCCGGTACGGGACACGCCGGAACCGGCCACCAGCAGCTTCAGCACATTCTGGGGACAGTGAGGGGACAGTGAGGGGACAGTGAGGGGACAGTGAGGGTACTGCGGGATCGGGATCAGCACCCCGGTACGGGACACACCGGAACCGGCCACCAGCAGCTTCAGCACATTCTGGGGACAGTGAGGGGACACAGGGGACAGTGAGGGGACAGTGAGGGGACAGTGAGGGGACAGTGAGGGGACACAGGGGACAGTGAGGGGACAGTGAGGGTACTGCGGGATCGGGATCAGCACCCCGGTACGGGACACGCCCGAGCCGGCCACCAGCAGCTTCAGCACATTCTGGGGACACAGGGGACACAGGGGACAGTGAGGGGACAGTGAGGGGACAGTGAGGGGACAGTGAGGGGACACAGGGGACAGTGAGGGTACTGCGGGATCGGGATCAGCACCCCCGTACGGGACACGCCGGAACCGGCCACCAACAGCTTCAGCACATTCTGGGGACAGTGAGGGGACACAGGGGACAGTGAGGGGACAGTGAGGGGACAGTGAGGGGACACAGGGGACAGTGAGGGTACTGCGGGATCGGGATCAGCACCCCGGTACGGGACACCCTGGAACCGGCCACCAGCAGCTTCAGCACATTCTGGGGACAGTGAGGGGACAGTGAGGGGACAGTGAGGGGACAGTGAGGGGACAGTGAGGGGACACAGGGGACAGTGAGGGGACAGTGAGGGGACAGTGAGGGGACACAGGGGACAGTGAGGGTACTGCGGGATCGGGATCAGCACCCCCGTACGGGACACACCCGAGCCGGCCACCAACAGCTTCAGCACATTCTGGGGACACAGGGGACACAGGGGACAGTGAGGGGACACAGGGGACAGTGAGGGGACAGTGAGGGGACAGTGAGGGGACAGTGAGGGTACTGCGGGATCGGGATCAGCACCCCCGTGCGGGACACCCCGGAACCGGCCACCAACAGCTTCAGGACATTCTGGGGACAGTGAGGGGACAGTGAGGGGACAGTGAGGGGACACAGGGGACACAGGGGACAGTGAGGGTACTGCGGGATCGGGATCAGCACCCCGGTACGGGACACCCCGGAACCGGCCACCAGCAGCTTCAGGATATTCTGGGGACAGTGAGGGGACAGTGAGGGGACAGTGAGGGGACAGTGAGGGGACAGTGAGGGTACTGCGGGATCGGGATCAGCACCCCCGTGCGGGACACGCCCGAGCCGGCCACCAACAGCTTCAGCACATTCTGGGGACAGTGAGGGGACACAGGGGACAGTGAGGGGACAGTGAGGGTACTGCGGGATCGGGATCAGCACCCCCGTGCGGGACACGCCCGAGCCGGCCACCAACAGCTTCAGCACATTCTGGGGACAGTGAGGGGACACAGGGGACAGTGAGGGGACAGTGAGGGGACAGTGAGGGGACAGTGAGAGAATCAAAAGATCATGGGGACAATCATGAGGATGATGAGGGGACAGGTTGGGGTGGGAATTGGGACAGTGAGGGGACATTGAGGGGACAGTGAGGGGACAGCGTAGGGTGGGAATCAGGAGATCATGGGGACAGTGAGGGGACAATGAGGCGACAGTGAGGGGTGGGAATTGGGACGTTGATGGGACATTGTGGGGACAGTGAGGGAATCAGGAGATTGTGGGGACAGTCAGGGGACAGAGTGGGGACAGTCAGGGGACAGAGTGGGGACAGTCAGGGATGGGAACCGGGACATCGAGGGGACAGTTATGGGGACAGTGAGGGAATCAGGGGATGGTGGGGACAGTGAGGGGACAGGGTGGGTGGCAAACACGGGGACATTGTGGGGACAACGAGGGGACAACGTGGGGTAGGAATCAGGACATTGAGGGGACATCAGGGGGACATGGGGACATCACGGGGACATCAGGGGGACATGGGGACATCACGGGGACGTGGCTGGGGTGGGAATGAGGACACCATGGGGACATCAGGGGACATCACGGGGACATCACGGGGACATCACGGGGACAAGGGACAATGAGGACAATGCAGGCACAGCAACTTGGGGACAACGCGGGGACAGCCAGACGGTGACGTGCGACACGAGGACAAGGAGGGGACAACGAGGGGACAACGAGGGGACAACCCAGTGGCACCATCACCATGGCAACACCCCGGCCTTGGTGACAACGAGGGAGCTGGCACTGTCCCCAAGGAAGGAGTTGGCACTGTCCCCAACCCAGAGCTGGCACTGTCCCCAAGGAGGGAGGTGGCACTGTCCCCAAGGAGGGAGCTGGCACTGTCCCCAAGGAGGGAGGTGGCACTGTCCCCAGCCCGGAGCTGGCACTGTCCCCAAGGAGGGAGGTGGCACTGTCCCCAAGGAGGGAGGTGGCACTGTCCCCAACCCGACGCTGGCACTGTCCCCAAGGAGGGAGGTGGCACTGTCCCCAAGGAGGGAGGTGGCACTGTCCCCAAGGAGGGAGCTGGCACTGTCCCCAACCCAGAGCCGGCACTGTCCCCAAGGAGGGAGGTGGCACTGTCCCCAACCCGGCGCTGGCACTGTCCCCAACCCGGAGCTGGCACTGTCCCCAACCCGGAGCTGGCACTGTCCCCAGCCATCCACGGCGACACCAAGGCCGCGCCACCTCCCCCCGCAGCGCCACAAAGCTCCTTTGTCACCGAGCACCGTGGGAACGGCCGGGGCGGGGGGGAGGTGACACCGCCGCCACCCGCGTGTCCCCGGTGTCGCCGGTGTCGCCGTACCACGATGGCGTCGCTGGCGCCCGTGGACAGGAAGATGTCGTCGGCCCGCGCGGGGACGCCGCCGTCGCGGCGCTCGATGTAACGCGCCACGTCCTCGCGCACCAGCGGCAGCCCCGGGCTCGCGCTGTACGCGCCTGAGGGGACAGGCGACAGCCACGTGTCACCCCCCGTGTCACCAAGGGTGACACCCACCCGCGCTCTGTCCCCGCCCGGTGTCACCCCCGTGTCACCCCCGTGTCCCCAGCGGTGTCCCCAGCGGTGTCACCCACCCGCGCTCTGTCCCCCGCCCGGTGTCACCCCCCGTGTCACCCCCCGTGTCACCCCCCGTGTCACCCCCCGTGTCCCCGGGGGTGTCACCCACCCACGCTCTGGTCCCCGCACGCCCCCAGCCCCGTGTCACCCCTGTGTCACCCCCCGTGTCCCCAGCGGTGTCCCCAGCGGTGTCACCCACCCGCGCTCTGTCCCCATGCACGGTGTCACCCCCGTGTCACCCCCGTGTCCCCAGCGGTGTCACCCACCCGCGCTCTGTCCCCTGCACGCCCCCAGCAGCCCCGTGTCACCCCGTGTCACCCCGGTGTCACCCCCGTGTCCCCAGCGGTGACACCCACCCGCGCTCTGTCCCCCGCCCGGTGTCACCCCCCGTGTCCCCAAGGGGTGTCACCCACCCGCGCTCTGTCCCCCGCACGCTCCCAGCCCCGTGTCACCCCGTGTCACCCCCGTGTCCCCAGCGGTGTCACCCACCCGCGCTCTGTCCCCCGCCCGGTGTCACCCCCCGTGTCACCCACCCGCGCTCTGTCCCCCGCACGGTGTCACCCCCCGTGTCACCCCCCGTGTCCCCAGCGGTGTCACCCACCCGCGCTCTGTCCCCCGCACGGTGTCACCCCCGTGTCCCCAGCGGTGTCACCCACCCGCGCTCTGTCCCCGCACGCTCCCAGCAGGCGCCGCGCGCGCTCTTTGGCGTCGCTGGGCAGGGACGGGTCCGACATCAGCTCCGGGCACAGACACAGCGCGGCCACCTGCGGGGACAGCGGTGACAGGGAGGGGACAGTGAGGGGACAGCGGGGGGACAGCGGGGGGACAGGGAGGGGACAGGGAGGTGACAGTGAGGGGACAGCGGGGGGACAGTGGGGGGACAGCGAGGGGACAGGCGGGGGACAGCGAGGGGACAGCGAGGGGACAGCGGGGGGACAGGGAGGTGACAGGGAGGGGACAGCGGGGGGGACAGCGAGGGGACAGCGGGGGGACAGGCGGGGGACAGGTGGGGGTGACAGCCAGGTGACAGCCAGGGGACAGGCGGGGACAGCAAGGGGACAGGCGGGGACAGCAAGGGGACAGGCAGGGACAGTGAGGGGACAGGCGGGGGACAGCCAGGTGACAGCCCGGGGACAGGCGGGGGACAGCGAGGTGACAGCCCGGGGACAGAGAGGTGATAGCCAGGGGACAGGCAAGGGACAGCCCTGGGACAGCCAGGTGACAGCCAGGGGACAGCAAGGTGACAGCGAGGTGACAGCCAGGGGACAGCCTGGGGACAGCGAGGTGACACTCAGGTGACAGGCAGGTGACAGCCAGGTGACAGGCAGGTGACATCCAGGGGACAGCGAGGTGACAGGCGGGGACAGGCGGGGACAGTGAGGTGACACTCAGGGGACACCAGGTGACACTCAGGTGACAGCGGTGACAGCGGGTGACAGCGCGTGACAGCCAGGTGACAGGAGGTGACACTCAGGTGACAGCGGTGACAGTGGGTGACACTCAGGTGACACTCAGGGGACAGCAGTGACACCAGGTGACACTCAGGGGACAGCGGGTGACACTCAGGTGACAGCAGGTGACACTCAGGTGACACTCAGGTGACACCAGGTGACACTCAGGTGACACTCAGGTGACAGCGGGTGACACTCAGGTGACACTCAGGGGACAGCAGGTGACAGGTGACACTCAGGTGACACCAGGTGACAGGTGACAGCGGTGACAGCGGGTGACACTCAGGGGACACTCAGGTGACAGCGGGTGACACTCAGGTGACACTCAGGGGACAGCAGGTGACACTCAGGTGACACTCAGGTGACACTCAGGTGACACTCAGGGGACAGAGGTGACAGCGGGTGACAGCGGGTGACACTCAGGTGACAGCGGTGACACCAGGTGACACTCAGGTGACACTCAGGTGACACTGAGGGGACAGGGGGCCGTACCTGGCGCAGGAAGGTGAGCGGCCGCTGGCCCATGGCGTGCGCGTCACCGATGTTGGCCTTGATCACCTCGGTGAAGGGCTTGGGGACACCCTGAGGGGACACAGGGGACACAGGTGGGGACCGGGACGGGACGGGGACGGGGGTGGGGACAAGGGACAGGGACAGTGAGAATGACAGTGACACACTGACAGTGACACAGTGACACAGTGACAGTGACACAGTGACAGTGACAGTGACAGTGACACAGTGACACAGTGACAGTGACACAGTGACAGTGACACAATGACAGTGACAGTGACAGTGACACAATGACAGTGACACAGTGACACAATGACACACAGTGACACACAGTGACAGTGACACAGTGACAGTGACAGTGACACAGTGACACAGTGACAGTGACACAGTGACAGGGACAGTGACAGTGACAGTGACACAGTGACAGTGACAGTGACACACAGTGACAGTGACACACAGTGACAGTGACACAGTGACACAATGACAGTGACACAGTGACAGTGACACACAGTGACAGTGACAGTGACACAGTGACACACAGTGACACACAGTGACAGTGACACAGTGGCACAGTGACAGTGACACAGTGACAGGGACAGTGACACAATGACAGTGACACAGTGACAGTGACAGTGACACAGTGACCCCATTTTTGGGGGGCTAAAATCTCTTTTTTTTTTTTGGGGGGATAAAATCTCTTTTTTTGGGAGGACAACCCCCCCTTTTAGGGCTAAAAATCTTTTTTTTGGGAACAAACCCCCGGTTTTGGGGGTGTCAAATTTGGGGTGCCCTAATTTGGGGGGGGGGGAGGGCACCTCAAATTTTGGGGTGGGCGTGTCCCGGTTCAGGGAGTCCCGATTTTGGGGGTTTATCCCGATTTTTGGGAGGATTATCCCGATTTTGGGGATTTTATCCCGATTTTTGGGGGTGATTATCCCAATTTTGGGAGGATTATCCCGATTTTGGGGGGGATTATCCCGATTTTGGGGGATTTTATCCCGATTTTTGAGGGTTTATCCCGATTTTGGGGGGTTATCCCGATTTGGGGGTTTTATCCCAATTTTGGGGGGAGTTATCCCAATTTTGGGGGGGATTATCCCGATTTTTGGGTTTTATCCCGATTTTTGAGGGTTTATCCCGATTTTGGGGGGATTATCCCAATTTTGGGGGGTTATCCCGATTTTGGGGGTTTATCCCGATTTTGGGGATTTTATCCCGATTTTGTGGGGGATTATCCCGATTTTGGGGATTTTATCCCGATTTTGGGGGGGATTATCCCGATTTTTGGGTTTTATCCCAATTTTTGGGCTTTATCCCGATTTTTGGGGTTTTATCCCGATTTTGGGGGGATTATCTCGATTTTTGGGTTTTATCCCGATTTTGGGGGTTTTATCCCGATTTTGGGGGGGATTATCCCGATTTTTGGGTTTTATCCCGATTTTGGGGGGAGTTATCCCGATTTTGGGGTTTTATCCCGATTTTGGGGGTTTTATCCCGATTTTGAGGGTTTATCCCGATTTTGGGGGGTTTTATCCCAATTTTTGAGGGTTTATCCCAATTTTGGGGGGTTATCCCGATTTTGGGGGTTTATCCCGATTTTGGGGATTTTATCCCGATTTTGGGGGGGATTATCCCGATTTTGGGGATTTTATCCCGATTTTTGAGGGTTTATCCCGATTTTGGGGGGGATTATCCCGATTTTGGGGATTTTATCCCGATTTTGGGGGGGATTATCCCGATTTTTGGGTTTTATCCCGATTTTTGGGTTTTATCCCTATTTTGGGGGGTTTTACCCCAATTTTGGGGGGATTATCCCGATTTGGGGGTTTATCCCGATTTTGGGGGTTTTATCCCGATTTTGGGGGGATTATCCCGATTTTGGGGGGGATTATCCCGATTTTGGGGGTTTATCCGATTTTGGGGGTTTTATCCCGATTTTGGGGGGATTATCCCGATTTTTGGGTTTTATCCCGATTTTTGGGTTTTATCCCGATTTTGGGGGTTTTATCCCGATTTTGGGGGTTTTATCCCGAGTTGGGGGGGATTACCCCAATTTGGGGGGATTATCCCGATTTTGGGGGGATTATCCCGATTTTGGGGGTTTTATCCCGATTTTGGGGTTTTATCCCGATTTTTGGGAGGATTATCCCGATTTTGGGGGGGATTATCCCGATTTTGGGGGTTTTATCCCGATTTTGGGGTTTTATCCCGATTTTTGGGAGGATTATCCCGATTTTGGGGGGGATTATCCCGATTTTTGAGGGTTTATCTCGATTTTGGGGGTTTTATCCCAATTTTGGGGGGAGTTATCCCGATTTTTGGGGGTTTATCCCAATTTTGGGGGGTTATCCCGATTTAGGGGGCTTATCCCGATTTGGGGGTTTTATCCCGATTTTGGGGGTTTTATCCCGATTTTGGGGGTTTTATCCCGATTTTTGGGTTTTATCCCGATTTTGGGGGTTTTATCCCGATTTTGGGGGTTTTATCCCGATTTTGGGGGGGATTATCCCGATTTTTGGGCTTTATCCCGATTTTTGGGGGGTTTTATCCCGATTTTGGGGGTTTATCCCGATTTTGGGGTTTTATCCCGATTTTGGGGGGATTATCCCGATTTTGGGGGGTTTTATCCCGATTTTGGGGTTTTATCCCGATTTTGGGGGGATTATCCCGATTTTGGGGGGATTATCCCGATTTTGGGGGGTTTTATCCCAATTTTGGGGGGTTATCCCGATTTTGGGGGGGATTATCCCGATTTTTGGGGTTTTATCCCGATTTGGGGGGAGTTATCCCGATTTTGGGGGGTTTTATCCCAATTTTTGAGGGTTTATCCCGATTTTGGGGGTTTTATCCCGATTTTGGGGGGATTATCCCGATTTTTGAGGGTTTATCCCGATTTTGGGGGCTTTATCCCAATTTTTGGGGTTTTATCCCGATTTTTGGATTTTATCCCGATTTTTGGGAGGATTATCCCGGTTCTGGGAGGTTTATCCCAATTTTGGGGGTTTTATCCCGGTTCCAGGGAGGTTTATCCCGGTTCCAGGGAGGTTATCCCGGTTCCAGGGGGGTTATCCCGGTTCTGGGAGGTTTATCCCGGTTCTGGGGGGTTATCCCGGTTCCAGGGGGGTTTATCCCGGTTCTGGGGGTTATCCCGGTTCCAGGGGGTTATCCCGGTTCTGGGGGTTTATCCCGGTTCTGGGAGGTTTATCCCGGTTCCAGGGGGTTTATCCCGGTTCTGGGAGGTTTATCCCGGTTCTGGGGGGTTATCCCGGTTCCAGGGGGTTTATCCCGGTTCTGGGGGTTATCCCGGTTCCAGGGGGGTTATCCCGGTTCTGGGGGGTTTATCCCGGTTCTGGGAGGTTTATCCCTGTTCCAGGGGGGTTATCCCGGTTCTGGGAGGTTTATCCCGGTTCTGGGGGGTTTATCCCGGTTCCAGGGAGGTTATCCCGGTTCCAGGGGGGTTATCCCGGTTCTGGGAGGTTTATCCCGGTTCTGGGGGTTATCCCGGTTCCAGGGGGTTTATCCCGGTTCTGGGGGGGGTTATCCCGGTTCCAGGGGGGTTATCCCGGTTCTGGGGGGTTTATCCCGGTTCTGGGAGGTTTATCCCGGTTCCAGGGGGTTTATCCCGGTTCTGGGAGGTTTATCCCGGTTCTGGGGGTTATCCCGGTTCCAGGGGTTTATCCCGGTTCTGGGGGTTATCCCGGTTCCAGGGGTTATCCCGGTTCTGGGGGTTTATCCCGGTTCTGGGAGGTTTATCCCGGTTCCAGGGGTTTATCCCGGTTCCAGGGGGGTTATCCCGGTTCTGGGGGGTTTATCCCGGTTCTGGGAGGTTTATCCCGGTTCTGGGGGGGTTATCCCGGTTCTGGGGGGTTTATCCCGGTTCTGGGGGGGTTATCCCGGTTCTGGGGGGTTTATCCCGGTTCCAGGGGGTTATCCCGGTTCCAAGGGGGTTATCCCGGTTCCCGGCTGTTATTCCCGTTCAGGATCGCGTTTCCCGCTCCAGGGCAGAGTTCTCCTGATCCGGGACAACTTGTCCCGGTTCCCGGGGGCTGTTCCCGGTTCAGGGTCGGGTTGTCCCGCTCCAGGACAACTTGTCCCGGTTCCCGGGGCCTATTCCCGGTTCGGGATCGCGTTTCCCGGTTCAGGACAAGTTTTCCCGGTTCCCGGGTGTAATTCCCGGTTCGGGATCGCGTTTCCCGGTTCAGGGCAAAGTTCTCCCGGTCCGGGCAAAGCTGTCCCGGTTCCCGGGGGCTGTTCCCGGTTCAGGATTGCGTTTCCCGGTTCAGGGTCGGGTTGTCCCGCTCCAGGACAAGTTTTCCCGGTTCCCGGGTGTAACTCCCGGTTCGGGATCGCGTTTCCCGGTTCACAGCCGGGTTCTCCCGGTCCGGGAAAAGTTGTCCCGGTTCTTGGGGGCTGGTCCCGGTCCGGGATCGCGTTTCCCGGTCCGGGACAAGTTTTCCCGGGTGTTATTCTCCGTTCAGGATCGCGTTTCCCGGTTCAGGGCAGAGTTCTCCCGGTTCAGGACAGGTTGTCCCGGTTCCCGGGGCCGTTCCCAGGTCGGGATCGCGTTTCCCGGTTCAGGGTCGGACTCTCCCAGTCCGGTACTGGGTGTCCCAGTTCCCGGGGCTGTTCCCGCTCCGGGATCGCGTTTCCCGGTTCAGGACAACTTGTCCCGGTTCCCGGGGGCTGTTCCCGGTTCAGGGTCGGCTTGTCCCGCTCCAGGAACAGTTTTCCCGGTTCCCGGGGGCTGTTCCCATTCGGGATCGCCTTTCCCGGGTCACAGCCGGGTTCTCCCAGTTCGGAACAACTTGTCCCGGTTCCGGGGGGCCGTTCCCGGTTCCCGTGACCTGTTCCCAGCTCGGGATCCTTTTCCCGGTTCCCGTGACCTGTTCCCAGCTCGGGATCCTTTTCCCGGCTCCCGCGGACTGTTCCCAGCTCGGGATCGTTTTCCCGGTTCCCGTGACCTGTTCCCAGCTCGGGATCCTTTTCCCGGTTCCCGCGGACTGTTCCCAGCTCGGGATCCTTTTCCCGGTTCCCGTGACCTGTTCCCAGCTCGGGATCCTTTTCCCGGTTCCCGCGGACTGTTCCCAGCTCGGGATCGTTTTCCCGGTTCCCGTGACCTGTTCCCAGCTCGGGATCGCTTCTCCCGCTCCAGGACAACTTGTCCCGGTTCCCGGCTGCTTTTCCCAGCTCGGGATCGTTTTCCCGGTTCCCGCGGACTATTCCCGGTTCGGGATCGGTTTCCCGGGTCACAGCCGGGTTCTCCCAGTTCGGAACAACTTGTCCCGGTTCCCGCGGACTGTTCCCGGTTCGGGATCGCGTTTCCCGGTTCAGGGCAGAGTTCTCCCGGTTCAGGACAGGTTGTCCCGGTTCCCGCGGACTATTCCCGGTTCGGGATCGCGTTTCCCGGTTCCCCCCCGCACTCCCCCGCTCCGCCCCGCGCTGTCCCGGTTCCCCCGCTCCGTTATCCCCGTTAATTTCGGGACGTTTTCGGGTGTTTTTCCCGGTACCTTGCGCAGCTCCTGCTCGATCTCCAGGGCGCGGGTGACGATGGGGCCGCGCACCGCGTACTCCACGCGGCGGATCGCGGGGTTCATCGTGTCCGGGCTCAGCACCCGGCCCCGCCGCACGCCCCCGGCCGCCGCCGCCGCCGCCGCCGCCGCCGCCGCCATCGCCACCAGCCTGCGGGGCCGCATCGCGACAGCGCCGCTATCGCGACAGCGCCGGACAAGCCTCCACTTTCCTCCCTCCTCCCCCACACAGCGATTTCTAACCCCAAAAATGAAAGTTGTGAATGGTGCGAACCCCAAGGAGTTGTTCTGTCTCACTCCGGTAACGGCACCGGGCAACGGGCGGAGGGCAACGGGCACCGGGGGGGGCGAGCGGCAACGGGCGGAGGGCAACGGGCAACGGGGGCGGGGGGACACGTGAGCGGGGACAGGGACAGGGACAGGGACAGGGACAAGGGACAGGGACAGGGACAGGGACAGGGGTGGCACCCGGGGCAAAAGGCAGCGGGGACAGGGACAGGGACAGGAACAGGGACAGGGGCAGGGACAGGGGCAGGGGCAGGGACAGGGACAGGGACAAGGACAGGGGTGGCACCCGGGGCAAAAGGCAGCGGGGACAGCGGGGACAGGGACAGGGACAGGGACAGGGACAGGGACAGGGACAGGGGCAGGGACAGGGACAGGGGTGGCACCCGGGGCAAAAGGGAGCGGGGACAGGGACAGGGACAGGGACAGGGGTGGCACCCGGGGCAAAAGGCAGCCGGGACAGCGGGGACAGGGACAGGGACAGGGACAAGGGACAGGGACAGGGACAGGGGTGGCAGCCGGGGCAAAAGGCAGCGGGGACAGCGGGGACAGGGACAGGGACAGGGACAGGGACAGGGACAAGGGACAGGGACAGGGACAGGGTGGCACCCGGGGCAAAAGGCAGCGGGGACAGGGACAGGGACAGGGACAGGGGTGGCACCGGGGATGGGACGCGGGGGATGGGCAGGTGGCAGCGGGGACACGGGGAAAGGGGTGGTGACATCGGGACAGGGGGGGACAAAAGGCACCGGGGGTGGGACATCGGGGACAGCGGGGACATCGGGGACAGGGAAAGGGGTGGCACTGGGGGCAAAAGGCACCGCGGATGGGACATCGGGGACATCGGGGACATCGGGGACAGCGGGGACAGTGGGGACAGCGGGTACAGGGACACTGAGAAACGGGTGGCACCGGGGATGGGACACAGGGGATGGGCAGGTGGCAGCGGGGACAGTGGGGACAGGGACACTGAGAAAGGGGTGGCACCGGGGGCAAAAGGCACAGGGGACAGCGGGGACACGGAAAGGGGTGGCAGCGGGACACTGGGAAGGGGGTGGCACCGGGAAATCGAGGGGACAAAGTGCACCGGGAATGGGACACGAGGGACCGGGACACGGGGGATGGGACAGGTGGCAGCGGGGACAGCGGGGACACTGGGAAGGGAAAGGGGTGACACCGGGACACTGGGGAAGGGGTGGCACCGGGGACAAAGAGCAGCGGGGACAAAGAGCAGCGGCGACAGCGGGGTCAGGGAAGGGGGTGGCACCGGGAATGGGACACCGGGGACAATGGTGACAGGGACACTGGGAAAGGGGTGGCACCGGAATGGGACACCTGGGATGGGCAGGTGGCACCGGGGACAACGGGGACAGGGAAAGGGGTGGCACCGGGACAGGGGACACCGAGAATGGGGCAGGTGGCACCGGGGACCGAGCAGTGACACCGGAAAAACTGGGAACGGGGGTGGCACCGGGGACAAGGGACACCGGGAATGGGGGTGGCAGCGGGGACAGGGGACACCGGGACAGGGAGTGGCACCGGGATTGGGACACCGGGAATGGGACACCGGGGACAAGGGGACATCGGGAATGGGGGGGGGGGTGGCGTTGGGGACAACGGGCACCGGTGACAACGGGCACTGGGCAGGGGGTGGCACCGGGGCCGTGTCACCCCCCGGGGTTGGGGACAGGCGACACTGGGGCGGGGGTGGAGGGACAGGGGGATGCGGGATCACAGACCCACCCCCCCCAAAATGTCCCAAAAATGTCCCAAAATGTCCCGAAAATGTCCCCAAATGTCCCCAATCTCACATGGCCCCCCCAGCGGCGCCAACCGCCCGGCCCGCGCTGACCACGCCCCTCAGCTGTCAATCATCGCTCCGGCCACGCCCACTCGGAGCTGATTGGCTGCGGCCAGAGGGGGCGTGGCCGGACGAGTCCAAATGCGGAGCGGGGGGGGCTCGGTGTGGGACCCCTCCCCCCATATTGGGGTCCCAATGGATTCTCCCATTTAGGGATCGCTTTGGGGGGCCCCCAAAAAATCCCCGAAACTCATTTGGGGACCCCAAAAATCCCCAAAACTCATTTGGGGACCCCAAAAATCCCCCCAAAAATCCCCCCAAAAAATCCCCAACTCTCATTTGGGGACCCCAAAAATCCCTCCAAAAATCCCCCCAAAAAATCCCCAACTCTCATTTAGGGACCCCAAAAATCCCCCAAAAAAATCCCCCCAAAAATCACCCCCGAAACTCATTTGGGGACCCAAAAAATCCCCCCCCAAAAATCCCCAAAACTCATTTAGGGACCCCAAAAATGCCCCCAAAAATCCCCCCAAAAAATCCCCAACTCTCATTTGGGGACCCCAAAAATCCCCCCAAAAAATGCCCCAAAAATCCCCAAAACTCATTTGGGGACCCCAAAAATCTCCCCAAAAATTCCCAATTCTCATTTAGGGACCCCAAAAATGCCCCCAAAAAATCCCCCCAAAAATCCCCAAAACTCATTTGGGGACCTCAAAAATCCCCCCCAAAAATCCCCCTAAAAATCACCCCCGAAACTCATTTGGGGACCCCAAAAATCCCCCAAAAATCCCCAAAACTCATTTGGGGACTCCAAAAATCCCCCAAAAAATCCCCCCAAAAATCACCCCCAAAAATCCCGAAACTCATTTGGGGACCTCAAAAATCCCCCAAAAAATCCCAAAAACTCATTTGGGGACCCCAAAAATCCCCCCCCAAAAATCCCAACTCTCATTTGGGGACCCCAAAAATTCCCCCAAAAATCCCCCAAAAATCCCCAAAACTCATTTGGGGACCCCAAAAATCCCCCCAAAAAATCCCCCCAAAAATCCCCCCCAAAAATCCCCCCAAAAATCACCCCGAAACTCATTTGGGGACCCCAAAAATCTCCCCAAAAATTCCCAAAACTCATTTGGGGACCCCAAAAATTCCCCTCATTTCGGATCCCCTAAATCGCAGTTGGGACCCCCCAAATCCCATTTAGGATCCCCCAAATCCCATTTCCCCCCTAAATTCGCCTTTTTGGATCCCCCAAATCCCATTTTTCCCTTTTAAGATCCCCAAATTTCCGCATTTCGGATCCCCCAAATCCCATTTCTCCCATTTAGGATCCCCCAAATTCTCCTTTTAGGATCCCCCAAATCCCAAATTCCCCTTTTAGGACCCCCCAAATTCCCAATTTAAGACCCCCAAATTCCCCTTTTAGGACCCCCAAAATCCCAAATTCCCCTTTTAGGATCCCTCAAATTTCCCTTTGGGGACCCCCCAAATCCTCCCCACACCCCCTCCCCCCCCTCGCCCATTTTTTGGGACCTCCCCCCTCCCTTATCACCCCCTTCCAGCACCCCAAAAAACCAAAACCCCAAAAAACCCCCAAAAACCCCAAAGAACCCAAAAACCCCAAAAACCCAAAAAAACCCCAAAAAACCCCCAAAAAACCCAAAAACCCCAAAAAACCCCAAAAACCCCCAAAAAAACCCCAAAAACCCCCAAAAAACCCCAAAAACCCCAAAAAACCCAAAACCCACTCAAAATAAACCCAAAAAAACCCCCAAAAAACCCCCAAAATTCCCCAACCGCGGCCCCGCCCCTCCCCCCTCCCCCCGCCCCCCCCGGGGGGTTTTTGGGGGTTTTTGGGGTGACTTTGGGGGTTTTTGGGGCGCCCCAAACGCGCTCTGACCTTTCCCTGCAGCTGCCGCCACCCGAAATAGCCGCGGGGTGGGGGAGGGGCGGGCTCGGGATTTTGGGGGGCCCCGCCCCCATAAAGGGCCACCCCAAAATTAAAGTTTTTAGGGTGGGGCGGGGTTGGGGGCAGGGCGGGGATTTGGGGGGATTTTTTTGGGGTTTTTTTAAAAATTTTTTAAGGTCCCGGTTTGGGGTTTTTTGGGGGGTTCTGGAAAGTTCTGGGTGTGGGTTTGGGGGTTCCTAAAATCATAAATGTGAATTTGGGGGATCCCAAAATCCCAAATGTGGATTTGGGGGTTCCCAAAATCATAAATGTGAATTTGGGGGTTCCCAAAATCCCAAATGTGAATTTGGGGGTTCCCAAAATTACAAATGTGAATTTGGGGGTCCCCAAATCTTCCCTGTGGGGTTGGGAGGTTCCCAAAATCCCAAATGTGGATTTGGGGGTTCCAAAATCCCAAATGTGAATTTGGGGGTTCCTAAAATCATAAATGTGAATTTGGGGGTTCCCAAAATCCCAAATGTGGATTTGGGGGTTCCAAAATCCCAAATGTGGATTTGGGGGTTCCAAAATCCCAAATGTGAATTTGGGGGTTCCCAAAAACCCAAATGTGAATTTGGGGGTTCCTAAAATCCCAAATGTGGATTTGGGGGTTCCAAAATCCTAAATGTGAATTTGGGGGTTCCCAAAAACCCAAATGAGAATTTGGGGGTCCCCAAAATCCCAAATGAGAATTTGGGGATTCCCAAAATCCCAAATGTGGGTTTGGGGGTTCCCAAAAACCCAAATGTGGATTTGGGGGTTCCCAAAATCCTAAATGTGAATTTGGGGGATCCCCAAAACTTCCCTGTGGGGTTTGTGGGTTCCCAAAATCATAAATGTGAATTTGGGGGTTCCTAAAATCCCAAATGTGAATTTGGGGGTTCCCAAAATCCCAAATGTGGATTTGGGGGTTCCTAAAATCATAAATGTGAATTTGGGGGTTCCAAAATCCCAAATGAGAATTTGGGGGTCCCCAAAATCCCAAATGTGAATTTGGGGGTTCCCAAAATCCCAAATGTGGATTTGGGGGTTCCCAAAATCCTAAATGTGAATTTGGGGGTTCCCAAAATCCCAAATGTGGATTTGGGGGTTCCAAAATCCTAAATGTGAATTTGGGGGTTCCCAAAAACCCAAATGTGAATTTGGGGGTTCCCAAAATCCCAAATGTGAATTTGGGGGATCCCCAAAACTTCCCTGTGGGGTTTGTGGGTTCCCAAAATCATAAATGTGAATTTGGGGGTTCCCAAAATCCCAAATGAGAATTTGGGGGTCCCCAAAATCCCAAATGAGAATTTGGGGGTTCCCAAAATCCCAAATGTGAATTTGGGGGTTCCAAAATCCCAAATGAGAATTTGGGGGTCCCCAAAATCCCAAATGTGAATTTGGGGGGTTCCCAAAATCCCAAATGTGGATTTGGGGGTTCCCAAAATCATAAATGTGAATTTGGGGTCCCAAAAAATCCCTAAATGCAGATTTGGGGTCCCCAAAACTTCCTGTGGGGTTTTGGGGGTTCCCAAAATCATAAAGATATTCCACTAATGTGGATTTGGGTTTAACCCAAAGATTCCAAATCTGTGAATTTGGGGTTCCTAAAATCCTAAATGTGGTAAATCCAAATGTGGTGGGTTCCAAATCCAAATGTGATTTGGGGTTCCAAAATCCAAAATGTGATTTGGGTTCCCAAAATCCAAATGTGATTGGGTTCAAAATCCAAATGTGATTTGAGTTCCAAAATCCAAATGTGATTGGGGTTCCCAAAGATCCTCAAATATGGATTTGGGGTCCAAATCCCAAATGTGATTTGGGGTTCCAAAATCCAAATGTGAATTTGGGTTCCAAAATCAAATGTGATTTGGTTCCTCAAAATCCCAAATTGGAATTTGGGGTTCTAAAATCCTAAATGGATTGGGGTTCCAAAATCCCAAATGTGGATTTGGGGTTCCCAAAATCCCAAATGTGAATTTAGGGTTCCTAAAATCCCAAATGTGATTTGGGGTTCCAAAATCATAATTGAATTTGGGTTCGATTTGGGGTTCCTAAAATCCAAATGGGAATTTGGGGGTCCCCAAAACTTCCCTGTGGGATTTGGGGACACCAAAATTTCCTGTGGGATTTGGGGAGTCCTGGAGACCCCAAATGTGGATTTGGGGATCCCAAAATCCCAAATGTGAATTTGGGGGATCCCCAAAAGTTCCCAGTGGGTTTTGGGATCCCCAAAATTTCCTGTGGGATTTGGGGGTTCCAAAAATCCCAAATGTGAATTTGGGGTTCCCCAAACCCTAAAAGTGAATTTGGGGGTTCCAAAATCCCAAATGTGAATTTGGGGGTCCCCAAAAGTTCCCTGTGGGATTTTGGGGATCCCCAAACTTTTCTGTGGATTTGGGGGTTCAAAAATCCCAAATGTGAATTTTGGGGATCCCCAAACTTTTCTGTGGATTTGGGGGTTCAAAAATCCCAAATATGGATTTGAGGGATCCCCAAAATTTCCCTGTAGGATTTGGAGATCCCAAAACCCCAAATGTGGATTTGGGGGATCCCAAAAATCCCAAATATTAATTTGGGGGTTCCTAAAATCCCAAATGTGGATTTGGGGGTTCCAAAATCCCAAATATGAATTTGGGGGTCCCCAAAACTTCCCTGTGGGGTTTGGGGGTTCCTAAAATCCTAATTTAGGATTTGGGGGTTCCAAAATCCCAACTATGGATTTGGGGGTCCTAAAATCCTAAATGTGAATTTGGGGATCCCAAATATGGATTTAGGGGATCCCCAAAACTTCCCTGTGGGATTTGGGGACCCCAAAATTTCCTGTGGGATTTGGGGGTTCCAAAAATCCCAAATGTGGGTTTGGGGGTCCCAAAACCCCAAATATGAATTTGGGGGTCCCCAAAAGTTCCCAGTGGGATTTGGGGGTTCCCAAAATCCCAAATGTGAATTTGGGGGTTCCCAAAAACCCAAATATGGATTTGGGGGATCCCCAAAATTTCCCTGTAGGATTTGGGGACCCCAAAACCCCAATTATGGATTTGGGGGATCCCAAAAATTCCAAATATTAATTTGGGGGTTCCTAAAATCCCAAATGTGGATTTGGGGGTTCCTAAAATCCCAAATGTGGATTTGGGGGTTCCTAAAATCCTAATTTAGGATTTGGGGGTTCCAAAATCCCAAATATGAATTTGGGGGTCCCCAAAATTTCCCTGTGGGATTTGGGGACCCCAAAACCCCAAATATGGATTTGGGGGATCCCCAAAATTTCCCAGCGAGATTTGGGGGGATCCCCAAAAAAACCCCAAAATCCAAATTTTGGGGACCCCCCCCATTCCCTTCCCCCCCCCCCCCCCCCCAAAATTTGACTTTTTGGATGTCCCCCCATCCCCCACCCTCCCATTTAAAAAAAAAACCCAAAATTTTTTGGGTGACTAAAACCCCAAAAAACAAACCACGAGCCCACCAAAAACTGTTCAAAAACCCGACCCCGTTTTGGGGTTTTTTGGGGTTTTTTGGGGTTTTTTGGGGGGTTTTTTGGGTTTTTTTTGGGTTTTTTCGGGACAAAAAGTGACAAATTCTGACGGGGGGGGGAGTGACAAAAAATTTGGGGTGACCCCAAAAATTTTGGGGTGACCCCAAACCCCCCCCAAAAAAACAAACCACGACCGAAACTGCTGCAAAAACCCGACCCCGTTTTTTATTTATTTTAATTTTTTTTGTTTGTTTTTTGGGGACAAAAAGTGACAAATTCTGACCGGGGGGGGTGACAAAAAATTTGGGGTGACCCCAAAAAATTTGGGGTGACTCGAAACCCCCCCAAAAAAACAAAAAACACGCCCAAACTGTTCAAAAACCCGACCCCGTTTTTGGGTTTTTTTGGGTTTTTTTGGGGGTTTTTTTGGGCTTTTTTTTGGTTTTTTTGGGGACAAAAGTGACAAATTCTGAGGGGGTGACAAAAATTTTGGGGTGATCCCAAAAAATTTGGGGTGACCCCAAACCCCCCCAAAAAAACAAACCACGCCCAAACTGCTGCAAAAACCCGACCCCGTTTTGGGGTTTTTTGGGCTTTTTTTGGGTTTTGGGGACAAAAGTGACAAATTCTGACAGGGGGAGGTGACAAAAATTTTGGGTGACCCAAAAATTTTGGGTGACCCCAAACCCCCAAAAAAACAAACCACGACTGAAACTGCTGCAAAAACCCGACCCCGTTTTTGGGGTTTTTTTGGCTTTTTTTGGGTTTTTTGGGGACAAAAAGTGACAAATTCTGACAGGGGGGAGGTGACAAAAATTTTGGGGTGACCCCAAAAAATTTGGGGTGACCCCAAACCCCCCCAAAAAAACAAACCACGACCGAAACTGCTGCAAAAACCCGACCCCGTTTTTTATTTATTTTAATTTTTTTGTTTTTTTGGGGACAAAAGTGACAAATTCTGAGGGGGTGACAAAAATTTGGGGTGACCCCAAAAAAACCCCAAATTAAATTTTGGGGTGTCACATGAGGCGACAGCAGCGCTGCTTTTCGGGGGGCGCGTCCTCGCGCGGCGCCGTGAGGCGGAGCAGCGGCGGCTCCGTGACGTCACCGGTGTCGCCGATGTCCCCAAGGGTGTCGCCGCGGGTGTCGCCGCTGTCCCCGGCGGGTTTTTGGGGTGATTTTGGGGTTTTGGGGGATTTTTGGGGTTTTTTTGGGGTCGGGGCTCTGGGATTTGGCGGCCGCGCGGAGCCGTTTGAGGTCGGCCAAGGTGTGGGGGTGGCTTTTGTCACCCTGAGGGGACGTTGGGGACATTGGGGACAGCGCTGGGGACAGGGGGAGGGGGCGGAGCCGTTGGGGTGAGGGGACAGCGAGGGCGGGTCCGGGGAGGGGACCTGAGGGGACACAAAAACAAAAAAAGGGGGGACAATGGGGACATTCAGGGGGATGTCACCGATGTCACCCGTGTCACCTCCCAGTGTCACCTTGAGCGTGAGGCTGCTCCTCTCGGATGTCCCCAAGTCTCTGATGTCACCTCCAGGTTGTCCACAATGTCCCCAAAGTCCCCAAATGTCCCCAACGTCCCCAGTATCCCCAATGTCCCCCCAGTGTCCCCAATGTCCCACGTTGTCCCCAAGGTCACTCACCCCCAAGGTCCCCAATGTCCCCAGTGTCCCCAATGTCCCCAGTGTCCCCAATGTCCCCCCAATGTCCCCAATGTTCCCAATGTCCCCCCAGTGTCCCACAATGTCCCCGAGGTCCTTCACCCACAATGTCCCCAATGTCACCCATGATGTCCCCAAGGTCCCACGCTGTCCCCAGTGTCCCTCAGCCCAATGTCACCCCTCATGTCCCCAGTGTCTCCTGATGTCCCCAGTGTCCCCAAGGTCCCACAGTGCCCCTCATAGTAATGTCACCCCTGATGTCCCCAGTGTCCCTAACCCTGATGTCACCCCTCATGTCCCCAACATTCCCAAGGTCCCACATTGTCCCCAATGTCCCCAGTGTCCCTCATTGTCCCCAGTGTCCTCATCCTGACGTCACCCCCGATGTCACCCCCAGTGATGTCCCCACTGCCCCTCATTGTCCCCAGCACCTCTCCCCTCATGTCCCCAAGGTCCCACATTGTCCCCAAGGTCCCACAGTGTCCCCAGTGTCTCTCACACTGATGTCACCCCCAATGTCCCCAAGGTCCCTCATCCCCCAATGTCCCCCCAGTGTCCCACAATGTCCCCAATGTCACCCATGATGTCCCCAAGGTCCCACACTGTCCCCAGTGTCCCTCACCCCGATATTGTCCCCAGTGTCCCACATCGTCCCCAACGTCCCTAAACATGTCCCCAATGTCCCCTGAGGTGTCCCTGTCCCCAATCCCCCAATCCCCAAAGTCCCCAATGTCCCCAATGTCCCCCCAATGTCCCCAGTGTCCCCAGTGTCTCCTGAGTGTCCCCAATGTCCCCAGTGTCCCCAATGTCCCTCCAGTGTCCCTGACCTCAGTGTCCCCAATGTCCCCAATGTCCCCAATGTCCCCCAATGTCCCCAGTCCCCCCCGCGTCCCCCAATCCCCCCAATGTCCCCAATGTCCCCCCGCAGTGTCCCCGCAGTGTCCCTGACCCCGCTGCTGGCCGTCCCCTCCATTGTCTCCTCCGGTGTCCCCTGGGGTGTCCCCTCGTCCTCGCTGTCCCCGTGTCCCTGTCCCCAGTGTCCCCAATGTCCCCAATGTCCCCCCAATGTCCCCAGTGTCCCCCATTGTCCCCAATCCCCCCAATGTCCCCAATGTCCCCACTGTCCCCAGTCCCCCCCCGCAGTGTCCCCGCAGTGTCCCTGACCCCGCTGCTGGCCGTCCCCTCCGTTGGTGTCCCCTGGGGTGTCCCCTCGTCCTCGCTGTCCCCGTGTCCCCCTCGCTGCCACACGAGCGCCTCGCGCTGCTGCTGCCGCCGGTACAGGCTGGAGCGCTGCGACAGGCTGGCCCTGCGCCCCGCCTTCCTGCAATTAACCGCGGGAATTAATTAATGAGATTAATTAATGACTCATTAATTAACGGGGATTGATAAACGGGAATCGTTAATAGCCATTAACGGGAATTTGGGATTGTGGGATTTGGGGATTCACGGGGAATTCCGACAGGCTGGCCCTGCGCCCCGCCTTCCTGCAATTAACCACGTTCATTAATTAATTACTAATTAATGACTCATTAATTAACGGGATTGATCAATGGGAATCGTTAATAGCCATTAACGGGAATTTGGGATTATGGGATTTATGGGATTTGGGGATTTACAGGGATTTCCGACAGGCTGGCCCTGCGCCCCGCCTTCCTGCAATTAACGGGAAATGAATTAATTACTAATTAATGACTCATTAATTAACGGGATTGATAAATGGGAGTTATTAATGGGAATTAACGGGAATTTGGGATTGTTGGGATTGTGGGATTTGGGGATTTACGGGGAATTCCGACAGGCTGGCCCTGCGCCCCGCCTTCCTGCAATTAACCGGGTTAATTAATTAATAATTAATGACTCATTAATTAATGGGATTGATCAATGGGAATCGTTAATGGGAATTAACGGGAATTTGGGATTGTTGGGATTTATGGGATTTGGGGATTTACGGGGAATTCTGACAGGCTGGCCCTGCGCCCCGCCTTCCTGCAATTAACCACGGTAATTAATTAATAATTAATGACTCATTAATTAACGGGGATTGATAAATGTGAGTTATTAACAGCCATTAACAGGAATTTGGGATTGTTGGGATTGTGGGATTTGGGGATTTACAGGGAATTCTGACAGGCTGGCCCTGCGCCCCGCCTTCCTGCAATTAACCGGGTTAATTAATTAATAATTAATGACTCATTAATTAATGGGATTGATCAATGGGAATCGTTAATGGGAATGAACGGGAATTTGGGATTGTTGGGATTTATGGGATTTGGGGATTTACAGGGAATTCCGACAGGCTGGCCCTGCGCCCCGCCTTCCTGCAATTAACCGCGTTCATTAATTAATAATTAATTAATGACTCATTAATTAACGGGGATTGATAAACGGGAATCGTTAACAGCCATTAACGGGAATTTGGGATTGTTGGGATTGTGGGAATTTGGGGATTTACGGGGAATTCCGACAGGCTGGCCCTGCGCCCCGCCTTCCTGCAATTAACGGGACATTAATTAATGAGATTAATTAATAACTAATTAATTAACGGGATTCATAAATGGGAATCGTTAACAGCCATTAACGGGAATTTGGGATTATGGGATTGTTGGGAATTGTGGGATTTTCAGGGATTTCTGACAGGCTGGCCCTGCGCCCCGCCTTCCTGCAATTAACGGGACAGTAATTAACGAGAGTCATTAACGACTCATTAATTAATGGGGATTAATAAATGGGAGTTATTAATGGGAATTAACGGGAATTTGGGATTATGGGATTGTGGGAATTTGGGGATTCACGGGGAATTCCGACAGGCTGGCCCTGCGCCCCACCTTCCTGCAATTAACGGGACACTAATTAATGAGATTAATTAATAACTAATTAATTAACGGGATTGATAAATGGGAATCGTTAACAGCCATTAACGGGAATTTGGGATTATGGGATTTATGGAATTTGGGGATTTACAGGGAATTCCGACAGGCTGGCCCTGCGCCCCGCCTTCCTGCAATTAACGGCAATTAACGAGATCAATTAACGGGAATTAATGTTAATTAACAGGAATTTGGGATTGATGGGATTTTTGGGATTTTGGGATTATGAGGATTTGGGGATTTCCAACGCTCTGGCCTGGCACATCACCTTCCTGCAATTAATGGGTGATTAACGGCGTTAATTAACGGGATTAATTAATGGGGATTAATGGGGATTAATGGGGATTAATGGGGATTAATGGGGATTATCAGGAATTTGGGATTTATGGGATTGTGGGATTTGGGACAGGCTGGAAACTGTGCACCACCTTCCTGCCAATTAATGGAGTAATTAACGGGGTTAATTAATGGGAATTAATTAATTAATGGGGATTTATTAACAGCAATTGACGGGATTAATTATGGGATTTATGGGATTGTGGGATTTGGGGAGTTACAGGGATTTGGGAACTGTGCACCACCTTCCTGCTAATTAATGGAGTAATTAACGGGGTTAATTAATGGGCATTAATTAATTAATTAATGGGGATTTATTAACAGCAATTAACGGGATTAATTATGGGATTTATGGGATTGTGGGGTTTGGGGAGTTACAGGGATTTGGGAACTGTGCAACACCTTCCTGCTAATTAATGGAGTAATTAACGGGGTTAATTAATGGGAATTAATTAATTAATTAATTAATGGGGATTTATTAACAGCAATTAACGGGATTAATTATGGGATTTATGGGAGTGTGGGGTTTGGGACAGGCTGGAAGGGCACAGCCCTCCTGGCAATTAACGGGTAATTAACGGGTTAATTAGTGGGAATGAATGGGGATTGGATATTTAACGGGAA
The DNA here is from genome assembly GCA_030060385.1 of Muscicapa striata striata. Classification (NCBI taxonomy): domain Eukaryota; kingdom Metazoa; phylum Chordata; class Aves; order Passeriformes; family Muscicapidae; genus Muscicapa; species Muscicapa striata. The sequence continues at coordinate 35,465 of JAREIS010000859.1, forward strand.
TGTGGGATTATGGGATGGCAGTGTCACCCTGTCCCCTCCCAGTGTCACCCTGTCCCCTCCCAGTGTCACCAGTGTCACCTGTCCCCTCCCAGTGTCACCTGTCCCCTCCCAGTGCCACCCCAATCCCCTCTCTGGCAGTGCCATGTCCCCGTGTCCCATGGCTGTGTCCCCATGTCCCCACTGTCCTCAATGTCCCCAGTATCCCCAGTGTCCCCAATGTCCCCCCAATATCCCCAATGTCCCCAATGTCCCCAATGTCCCCATGTCCCCAATGTCCCCAAGGTCCCCACTGTCCCCAATGTCCCCAATGTCCTCAATGTCTCCAATGTCCCCAATATCCCCAATGTCCCCAATCCCCCCAATGTCCCCAATCCCTCAATATCCCCAATGTCCCCAATGTCCCACTGTCCCGTGTCCCCAATGTCCCCACTGTCCCCAATGTCCCCAATATCCCCAGTGTCCCCAATCCCCCCAATGTCCCCTGGCTGTGTCCCCACTGTCCCCATGTCCCCAGTGTCACCCTCGGCTCCCAGCGCTGGACATTCTCCTCTGCAGCAGCGATCCCCTCCCCATGTCCCCACTGTCCCCAATGTTCCCAATCCCCCCAATGTCCCCACTGTCCCCATGTCCCCAATGTCCCCAGTGTCCCCAATGTCCCCTGGCTGTGTCCCCATGTCCCCGTGTCCCCAGTGTCACCCTTGGCTGCCGGCGCTGGACGTTCCCCTCTGCAGCAGCGATCCCCTCCTCATGTCCCCAATGTCCCCAATGTCCCCAATGTCCCCAATATCCCCACTGTCCCCAATCCCCCCAATGTCCCCTGGCTGTGTCCCCATGTCCCCAATGTCCCCAGTGTCACCCTCGGCTGCCGGCGCTGGACGTTCTCCTCTGCAGCAGCGATCCCCTCCCCATGTCCCCACTGTCCCCGTGTCCCCAATATCCCCAATGTCCCCAGTGTCCCCAATGTCCCCTGGCTGTGTCCCCATGTCCCCGTGTCCCCAGTGTCACCCTCGGCTCCCAGCGCTGGACATTCTCCTCTGCAGCAGCGATCCCCTCCCCATGTCCCCATGTCCCCAATGTCCCCACTGTCCCCAATGTCCCCACTGTCCCCAATGTCCCCAATCCCCCACTGTCCCCAATGTCCCAATGTCCCCAATGTCCCCAATGTCCCCAGTGTCCCCAGTGTCCCCAATGTCCCCTGGCTGTGTCCCCATGTCCCCGTGTCCCCAGTGTCACCCTCGGCTGCCGGCGCTGGACATTCTCCTCTGCAGCAGCGATCCCCTCCCCGTGTCCCCACTGTCCCCACTGTCCCCAATGTCCCCAATGTCCCCACTGTCCCCAATGTCCCCAATGTCCCCACTGTCCCCACTGTCCCCAATCCCCCCAATGTCCCCTGGCTGTGTCCCCACTGTCCCCAGTGTCCCCAGTGTCACCCTCGGCTGCCGGCGCTGGACGTTCTCCTCTGCAGCAGCGATCCCCTCCCCATGTCCCCACTGTCCCCAATGTCCCCAGTGTCCCCAATCCCCCCACTGTCCCCAATATCCCCAATGTCCCCAGTGTCCCAATGTCCCCAATGTCCCCAGGCCGTGTCCCCGTGTCCCCAGTGTCACCCTCGGCTGCCGGCGCTGGACGTTCTCCTCTGCAGGAGGGCTCCGTGTCTGTGCTCCGCCCTCAGCACGGCCGCGCGTTGCAGCTGCAGCTGCAGCAGCCTGGAGCGCACGGCCTCGTCCGCACACACGTCTGGGGAGCACAACGGCACCAAATGGGGCCAAACGGCGCCAAAACGGCACCGAAATGGTGCCAAAGTGGCACCGAAATGGCACCAAAATGGTGCCAAAGTGGCACCAAAACGGCACCGAAATGGTGCCAAAGTGGCGCCAAAATGGCACCGAAATAGCACCGAAATGGCACCAAAATGGCACCAAAACAGTGCCAAAACTGTGCCAAAATGGCACCAAAATGGCACCAGGGTGGCACCATAATGGCACCAAAACGGTGCCAAAACGGCAATAGGATGGCGCCTGAAACGGCGCCAAATGGCACCAAAATGGCACCAAAATGGTGCCAAAACGGTGCCAAAACGGCACCAAAACAGTGCCAAAACGGTGCCAAAATGGCACCAAAATGGCACCGAAACGGCACTGAAACTGTGCCAAAACGGCGCCAGGATGGCACCGAAACGGCACCAAAATGGTGCCAAAATGGCACCGAAACAGCGCTAAAACGGTGCCAAAATGGCACCAAAATGACACCAAACGGTGCCAAAACAGCACCAAAATGGTGCCAAAACAGCACCAAAATGGCACCAAATGGTGCCAAAACGGCACCAAAATGGCACCAAATGGTGCCAAAACGGCGCCAAAACGGCGCCAGGATGGCACCGAAACGACACTGAAACAGCGCCAAAACGGCGCCAAGACGGTGCCAAAATGGCACCGAAATGGCACCAAAACGGTGCCAAAGTGGCACCAAAATGGCACCAAAACAGCACCAAAATGGGAGTGAAATGGCACTGAAATGGTACCAAAGCAGCACCGGAATGGCACAGAAATGTCACAGAGATGGCACCAAAACGGCACCAAAATGGCACCAAAATGTCACCGAAATGGCACCAAAACAGCACCAAAATGTCACAAAAATGTCACTAAAATGTCACCAAAGAGGCACTGAAATGTCATTTAAATGACAAAATGTCATTTAAATGACAAAATGGCACCAGAATGGCACCAAAATGTCACAAAAATGTCACCAAAATGGCACCGAAATGTCACCAAAATGGCACCAAAATGGCACAAAAATGGCACAAAAATGTCACCGAAATGGCACTGAAACATCACCAAGATGTCACAAAAATGTCACTGAAATGTCACCAAAACGCCACCAAACAGCATTGAAATGGCCCCGAAATGTCACCAATGCAGCACCAAAACAGCTTCGAAATGGCACTGAAGTGGCACCAAAGTGGCAGTGAAATGTCACCAGAATGACAGCAAAATGTCACCGAAATGGCACTGAAACATCAGCAAGATGTCACAAAAATGTCACTGAAAAGTCACCAAAACATCAACAAAACGGTATCGAAATGTCACCAAAACGTCACCAAAATGGCTCCGAAATATCACCGAAATGTCACCAAAACGTCAGCAAAACGTCACCAAAATGGCTCCGAAATATCACCGAAATGTCACCAAAACGTCACCAAAATGGCACCAAAATGGCTCCGAAATGTCACCGAAATGTCATTGAAATGGCACCGAAACAGCACCAAAATGTCAAAAAAAGTCACTGAAATGTCATCAAAATGGCACTGAAATGTCACAAACATGTCACTGAAATGTCACTGAAATGGCACCGAAATGGCACTGAAATGTCACAAACATGTCACTGAAAACGGCACCGAAATGGCACCAAAACGGCACCAAAATGTCACTGAAATGTCACTGAAATGTCACTGAAACGGCACCAAAATGTCACTGAAATGTCACAAACATGTCACTGAAAACGGCACCGAAATCGCACCAAAATGGCAGGAAAATGTCACCAACATGTCACCGAAACGGCACCAAAAAGGTACCAGAACATCACTGAAATGTCACTGAAATGTCACCAAAAGGTCACCAAAATGTCACTGAAACGGCACCAGGATGGCGCCAAAATGGCACCAAATCTTCACCAAGATGCCACAAAATTGTCACCGAAATGCCACCAAAATGGCAGCAAAATGGCACCGAAATGTCAGTGAAACGTCACCGAAATGTCACCGGAACGTCCCCAACCCGTCCCCCACGGTCCCCGCCCTGTCCCCGTGTCCCCCCCCTGTCTCACCCAGGGGGGTCTCGTCCAGCCGGGATTTGGCGCCCAGGTCGGCGCCGTGCGCCACCAGCAGCTCGGCCAGCGGCACCTGGGGACGGGACACGGCAAACGGGGGACATGGGGAGGGGGGTGACCAACCCCTCCCAGTGACACCAGTGTCACTCTGATCCTCACCCAGTGTCACCAGTGTCACCCAAACCCCTCCCAGTGTCACCAGTGCCACCGTAATCTCACCCCAGTGTCACCCCAACCCCTCCCAGTGTGACCAGTGTCACTCTGATCCTCACCCAGTGTCACCGGTGTCACCCTGATCTCATCCCAGTGTCACCAGTGCCACCCAAACCCCTCCCAGTGACACCGGTGTCACTCTGATCCTCACCCAGTGTCACCAGTGTCACCCCAACCCCTCCCAGTGACACCAGTGTCACTCTGATCTCACCCCAGTGCCACCCAAACCCCTCCCAGTGTCACCAGTGTCACCCAAACCCCTCCCAGTGACACCAGTGTCACTCTGATCCTCACCCACTGTCACCAGTGTCACCCTGATCTCACCCCAGTGTCACCAGTGTCACCCAAACCCCTCCCAGTGACACCAGTGTCACTCTGATCCTCACCCAGTGTCACCGGTGTCACCCTGATCTCACCCCAGTGTCACCAGTGTCACCCAAACCCCTCCCAGTGTCACCAGTGCCACCCCAAATCCTCTCCCAGTGATTCCCAGTGCCACAGAAATCCCTCCCAGTGTCACCAGTGTCACCAGTGTGACCCCAAACCCCTCCCAGTAACCCCCAGTGTCACCCTGATCCCCTCCCAGTCCCTCCCAGTGTCCCCAGTGTGTCACCTGTCCCCAGCAGGCTGCACCTCCCAGTCCCTCCCAGTGCCCCCAGTCCCTCCCAGTGTCCCCAGTGTCCCCAGTGCTCCCAGTGTCCCCAGTGCTCCCAGTGTCCCCAGTGTCCCCAGTGTCACCTGTCCCCAGCAGGCGGCCGCGTGCAGCGGCTCCCACCCGTCCCCAGTGTCCCCAGTGCTCCCAGTCCCTCCCAGTGTCCCCAGTGTCCCCAGGCAGTGTCACACCTGTCCCCAGCAGGCGGCCGCGTGCAGCGGCTCCCACCCGTCCCCAGTGTCCCCAGTGTCCCTCCCAGTGTCCCCAGTGTCCCCAGTGCTCCCAGTCCCTCCCAGTATCCCCAGTATCCCCAGTATCCCCAGTGTCCCTCCCAGTGTCCCCAGTGTCCCCAGCAGTGTCACACCTGTCCCCAGCAGGCGGCTGCGTGCAGCGGCTCCCACCCGTCCCCAGTGTCCCCAGTGTCCCTCCCAGTGTCCCCAGTGTCCCCAGTGCTCCCAGTCCCTCCCAGTATCCCCAGTATCCCCAGTATCCCCAGTGTCCCTCCCAGTGTCCCCAGTGTCCCCAGCAGTGTCACACCTGTCCCCAGCAGGCGGCCGCGTGCAGCGGCTCCCACCCGTCCCCAGTGTCCCCAGTGTCCCCAGTGCTCCCAGTCCCTCCCAGTATCCCCAGTGTCCCCAGTGTCCCTCCCAGTGTCCCCAGTGTCCCCAGCAGTGTCACACCTGTCCCCAGCAGGCGGCCGCGTGCAGCGGCTCCCACCCGTCCCCAGTGTCCCCAGTGTCCCCAGTGTCCCCAGTGTCCCCAATGTCCCCAGTGTCCCCAGTGTCTCCAGTGTCCCCAGTGTCCCCAGTGTCCCCAGTGTCCCCTGTCCCCAGCAGGCTGCCGTGTGCAGGGGCTCCCAGTCCCTCCCAGTGTCCCCAGTGTCCCCAGTGTCCCCAGCAGTGTCACACCTGTCCCCAGCAGGCGGCCGCAGCTGGCTCCCACCGTCCCCAGTGTCCCCAGTGTCCCCAGTGTCCCCAGCGTCCCCAGTGTCCCCAGTGTCCCCAGTGTCCCCAGTGTCCCCAGTCGGTGTCACACCTGTCCCCAGCAGGCGGCCGCGTGCAGCGGCTCCCACCCGTCCCCAGTGTCCCCAGTGTCCCCAGTGTCCCCAGTGTCCCCAGCAGTGTCACACCTGTCCCCAGCAGGCGGCCGCGTGCAGCGGCTCCCACCCGTCCCCAGTGTCCCCAGTGTCCCCAGCAGTGTCACACCTGTCCCCAGCAGGCGGCCGCGTGCAGCGGCTCCCACCCGTCCCTGTCCCTGGCGTCCGTCCGGGCTCGGTGCTGCAGCAGCAGCTCGGCCGCGGCCTGGAACCCGTGAGCAGCGGCCACGTGCAGCTGGGGACACAGGGGGGACATGGGGACAGCAGTGGGGACAGCAGTGGGGACAGCAGTGGGGACATGGGGACAGCATTGGGGACAGTAGGGACATTGGGGACACTGGGGACATTGAGGACATTGAGGGGATTGGGACATTGGGGACAGTGGGGACATTGGATTGGGAACACTGGGGACCTTATGGGGACTGGGGGGATTGGGGACGTTAGAGACATTGGGGCGATTGGGGACAGTGGGGACATTGGGGACAGTGGGGACATTGGGGGGATTGGGGACATTGTGGGGACTGGGGACATTGGGGATATTGGGGACATTTGGGGACATGTTTGGGGACAGATCCCCAACCCCTTTCCCCATTGTCCCCAACCTCTGCCATCCCTCATTGTCCTCAGCTGCCCCCATTGTCCCCAAAGCTGCCACCCCCACTGTCCCCAAACCCACCCCCACTGTCCCCCTGTCCCCACTGTCCCCTGTGCCACCCTCGCTGTCCCCCCTGTCCCCAGTGCCACCCTCGCTGTCCCCCCTATCCCCACTGTCCCCAGTGCCACCCTCGCTGTCCCCCCTGTCCCCACCCACCAGGGTGGCCCCCTGTGGCCCGGGCAGGTCCAGGTCGGCTCCGTCGCGGATCCGATCCCGAATTTCCCGGATCAGGGAGCGCTCGGGGGCCGCCCGCGCCGCCTCGATCTCATCCTGCGTGATCCCTGTGGGATTGGGGGATTGTGGGATTGTGGGATTTATGGGATTATGGGATTTATGGGATTTATGG
>JAREIS010000860.1:0-48143 GCA_030060385.1 Muscicapa striata striata
GGACAGGCCCTGAGTGCTGGACATAGGTCGGCTGGCACCTCCTCTCCCGGCCAACCCCTGTCACCCTGACCCCTGTCACCCTTGTCACCCCTAAGCCCACCATGACTCCCTGACCTCATTGGCCCCTGCACCTCCCCCATGAATCACCCTTGCCGTCCCTGACACTGTCAGCTCATGATCCCCATCTCTCCTGTCACCCCCAGCCCCTGTCATGGCTGTCCCTGACCCCCTCACTCGCCCATGGTCCCCCTGACCCCCCTCTTTGTCCCCCAGGTGGGAGCGTCCCCACAACCCCCACCACCTGGGAGGACTCCTCCTGGCCACCAGAGCCCTCGCAGTGGCCTCAGGGATCTTCTGAGCCATGAAGCCATCAAAGCCACCAAGATCCCTGTAGTCACTGTGGCAGCCACGATCACCAAGACCATCAGGACAGCCAGAGAAACAAGGCCACAAAGACTACCAAGGCCACCACTGCCACTATGGCCACCTTGGCCACAATGGCCTCCATGTGGTCACTGGGGCCACGACTGGCACTGTGACCACTGCATCCACCACAGCCACTGTGGCCACAGTGCCACAAGGACATTGTGCAAAACAGTTGTATAAAATACTTATGTTTAAAAAATTGTATCAAATCAATTTTATTAAATTTTTCTGTCAAAAAAAAATCTGTTAAATAATTGTATCAAATAAATTGCATCGAAAAAATGCTATTAAATAATTCTATCCAAACAGTTCCATTAAATTATTCTATCACAACCTGATTGGTTAAATTTTTCTATCAAAAGAGCAAAAAGAGGCAATTCTCAATCAGGGCTTGATGTCACTCCCCACACCCATGGGAGCGTCTCTCTCTCTCTGCCTCAACGTGGATTTTTGGGGAACACCCCCTTCCCGAGGGAGGTACCTCACACAAGTTTCATTCCAAGCAGGAATAGAGGACAGGAATCTCTGTCTGGGAGGGGACTGGACGTTCCCAGGGTCAGGTGATGCTCAAGGGGGCATTGGGAGGAGTAAGGCTAGGAGGTCAAGGCGTGACCTTGCCCCTCTGCCCTTCCCAGTGAGGCACATCGGGAGTGCTGTGTCCAGTTCTGTCCAGTGCTGTGTCCAGCTCTGTCCAGTGCCATGTCCACTTCTCTCCAGTGATGTGTCCAGCTCTCCCCAGTCCAATTCTGTGCTGCTCTGGACCCAATCCTGGGCTCAGGATGACGCTGCCTGAGCTGGGAGGTTGGACCTGGTGCCCACTCTGGGTCCTCCCATCCTGGCCCATTCTGGAATTTTGGGATCCTGGGAGTTGCAGTTCAGGAATTGCCCACTGGAGGGCAGCAGCAAGCTCGAGAAATCAGCTGCAGTTCCGGGTGCCACCAGCAGGCAGCAGCGCAAGCTGCTGACGCTGCCTCGGGAATGGTTCGGGATGGAGTGACCTTAAAACACGTCCGGGACCAGCCCTGCCCAGCCAGGGACATCTTCCCCTGTGCCAGGATGCTCCAAGGTCAGTCCAGCCTGGCCTGGAACACAGCCAGGGATGGGGCAGCCACAGCTTCTCTGGGCAGCCTGTGCCAGGCCATCTCCACCCTCACAGGGCAGGACGGTGACGTCCTTGAAAATCGACTCGGTGGGTCAGGGCTTTTAGGAGAAATGGTTGTCAATATCTCCAAAACGGGTTTTGATGTCTCCACATGAGAAGACATGATGTTTGTCCCAGCACCTAGGTGGTTTCAGCAGAGAGTTTGAACTCCCAAACTTTAGGGTAGTTGGAGAAGTGGGTCCCCACAAAGTCTATTGCATAACCCAGACAGCCTGAACTTCTGTCAGGAGCTGTCAGGGAGTCAGCAGTGACTCTGTGCACTCAGGCAATGCCCGGCTTCAGATCACACCTCATGTGGGGAAGAAGGCTTGGGCGCATAGGGAGAGGAAGGAGGGCAAGGGGTTTTTAACTGGGGACCCAAATCCAAAACTTTTTCCAATTTTTCAGTTAAGAATAACATGAAAGAGATGAATAAGTATAGCAAGTGATAAGTCTCCCTCAGCCGGAACATGATACAACTTATTCCCTACATTGTGCCAAAAATAATTCAAAAAACCAGAATCCCGGGTAGTGTTAGGAAAGTACTTAAAAATCCAATGAAAAAAATATTTAAAAGTCCTCTTAGAAAAATTAAATTCCCCTAATTCAAGACTACCCAAATCTTGGTATTAGATGCGTCTCTCAGGAGGGCTAAGGTTAGTGCGACTAAGCTCCTCACCCATCCTGGAGCTTTGTTTCCTGGCCCAGAAGTAAAAGGGAAAACAAAAGGAAAAGATCCAAATATGTAATTAAGTCATAATTATGTCAATAAAATACATGCAATACTAGAAAAGAAAAGCTGTGACAGAGTCAAAATACAACCTGACACCCTGCTAGTTAGGGTGGTGGTTGCAGTCCAGATGAAGTGGTCTTGATGAAATAGTGATCCTGTAGAAAGGACTGGTAGCTCTTTTCCTCTGGAATCCAGTGGGTAAGGGGTGCTTTGGTGTCCCAAATCTCAGTTTTTATCTAGGTAGGAAAGGCTTGGCTCCTCCCACTGGGTGAAGCATCTGCCAATATCAGTCATGCAGTGGGACTCAATAGCCCATTAACAGGAGATATCTCCTGGAGGAAGATAAAGAACATTGCACCATCTGGTTTTAACAGACAGCCTGTTAACAGGAGATATCTCCCACAGAGATAAGAATCACTGCCCCACCTGGTTTCAGCAGACGGTGATACAGTAAACACTTTTGGGCACATTTTTACATTGTAACTGAGAACAAGGACAAAAGAAGTACGAGAACTCAGAGGGAGCTGGGTGTTCATGGGAAAAGCATGGTTTGGGATAGAGCTGAACCGTTAAAACTGATATGTTCACGGACAAAGAGCCACTAAATAATTAAAGTTAGAAATTGCATGTTTATTAAGACAATGGAGGGCTGCATGGGGATAATACCTCTGCAATGTTCCTTGTCCTCTCTTTATTTCCCAAAGTCTTACGTTCCATACATCTGCATAACCCCAGCACCTCCCGTCCCTGCTCTGTATTCAAATGAGGCCAATTGCCTCATTTAGCTTAGTTGATGGCTGATTGCCATCACGAGTGAGCAATTCTTCTCTTGAATTTTGTTTGTGGTCTTGAAATGGATCAATGTTATTGACAAATGATATAAGAAACATCTTCATCAAGTCTCTGACCCTCTGGTACAATCCAAGGTCCCCTAGTTTGTGATGTGTTGGAGTCAGCGAGTTGGGGATCTCTCCGAATCCTTGAGAGAGAAATCAGAATGCAGGGATTGAATTAAAAACTTTGGATGGATTGAAGTATATCAAGCAATTCATGCATAAGGTAGAGGTGTAAGTTTAAGTTTTAGAAGAAGTAAGCAAGTCAGTAAGTTAGTTTTAGAACGAGCTTTAAGTGCTTTTAGTGAGTAAATGGTTTTAGATGTCAGAGTAGAAGTGTGAATTCTAGTGAAGGTTGGAAAACATAGTCCTAGATAGTTGTGTTTGCATGGAGGCTCCAGGAACAGAGTTTCAGACATAATAAAGCTGTAGTAAGAATATTGCTTGTATTTTTCAGACAGAACAAGATAGACCATGTGCGTAGTTTATATGTAACCTGGCATGCTAAGAAACTGGAATTCTGATGGGCTAAGAATAGATGGTTCAACTTTGTGTCTTAGCTTGTTGGGAAGTTGCTATATAAAAGCATGATTGGGACAGCTGGTGCTTTTAGCCATTGGTTTTTGCCATTTGCTTTTTTATTTCATTTGTTTTGCTTTTTTCATGCTCTCTTGCTGCCATCATGAACCCCCAAGAAGAAGACAGGATCTGCCACAGCAACCTCGGCCCTGCCGGGACCTCTGGGAGCAGCTTCTGCTTATGTTTGGGGCTTTATACCAAATTTTAGCATGGACTGTAGTGCCTGTGACTCTTTTGAGTTTTGAGACTGATGTGCCTCTGCAATGAACAACTTTAGAGCAACTATTCGCTGCTTGGGTCATTTATGAAGACAACCCGTCAAATTGGTGCCCAGAGCACCAGAGACATAACCCCACTATGATGGATTGGTAGAAAGTCCAGATGTGTCTGTCATTCTTCTACCGGCTCTAAACTGTTTTTACAATGCTTCAGTTACTCCATCTCCTTCTATAAACGAAACTGAAACAAGCTTATCATGGCAAACAATACCTTTATTAGCTCTAGCTTGAACATCTAATAATCATTAACTTATTGTTTGTTTATCTAACTGGCACCCTGATCACTATGAATTGCTTCTAACCCTTAGATAAAATCTGAACTCTTCTTAAAATTGCAGTTCAGAGCCACTGGGGAATGATCTGAGGGTACAGTGGCCAAGCAAGAGGGGAGGGCATATAGGATACAGAGAATCTGCAGAAGTTGCATTGCCCTGGAGAGTCATAAAAGGGGATTCAGGATGTGGTTTTAACTGAGTCACACAATACACCACATCACCTCACCTTCACCTTTCGCTTTTGACAGGCACTGGCCCTTCTGAGCTCTCTCAGATGGAGCAGTTCTGAAAAGCACCCCAGAGGTCTCCTCAGTTTATTCCACAAAGGGGACCCCAGAATGAGCTTTGATTTGGACTCCTGAGGAAGAACACAGGTTCTGTAACTCAAAGATGGCCCCGATTTCTGCATCTCCCATGGGATTTCCAAACTTTAACAAAGCCCTTTGAGCTTTTTGTGTTCCAATTACAGCACCCGAACTCTGAGGTGCTTTTCAGAACAACTAGATCACAAAACAGCAATGAGCTGCAGCAAAGACTGTTCTCCTCACCCCAGGGGCCAGGAAATCCAATTTGTGACAGAAGTTTATGATTTTCCTATACAGTTTATACTCAGCTCACCATTAACAACAGCAAGATGTGGAGCCAAGGGGGGAGCTCAGTGTAACGAAGAGCTCTCACTTGAGATCTGCTTTGGGCATTGCTCATGCTCGTGGAGCCACATGGAAGAAAGAAATCTATTCACAGCACAGGGATCTCTCATTAGATGTGAGGTGGAAATATTGTCCTTCCTCGATAGCAACCAGCTGCCCAAAGAAGGGGTTGTGCCACAGTCTAGAGCACAGCAGCGTGGGAATTGCCAAATCTGTGGGGGAAATTACCCTGCAATAAAACACCCTGATTTTAATTCCTGATAAATTAACCCTTTCAGCTCAAACCCATCACCCCCAGGGATCACTGAAAGAGGAAACACTCCTGGGGATTGTAGGCAAATGGATTTTCTGAGCTACTATGACAAGAAGGGTTCAGGCATCTCCTGGTGTTGGGGGTCCAGAGCTTCTCCTGCCACGCCAACACTGCCAGGGAACTCCCCCAAGAGATCATCCCCAGGCTCGGGGTGCCTACAGGGAAGTCATTGGGCAGGGGACCCCATTTGTTGTCTGTGGTGTGACAGGAACCCAGTGAGCAGTGGGGAGTGGGACTGGGGACACTGGGGGATGTGTGACCGTGGGATTGGGGTCCTAGGGGGTGAGAAATGAGAAAGAGAAGAGAAAGTTTTAGTTTCCCTGAAGGTGTTTGATGGAGCTGAAACATGAAGTAGTGGAAAACATAGAAGGATGTAAAAGTGGGGACACAGCAGGATAAAAATTGCTGGAGCCGGTGGCAAAAGAGGTGAAGGGAACTCCTGGTTTTGGCAAGTTCTGTAACACAGAAGCAGCAGTGCCAACCAAAAGCAAAAGGTCAAGGCGAGTTGATGCAGGATATTGGGGCACATTGAAAACCACACCCTGAAGCACCTTTTATGGCTCCCCAGGGCAATAAAATTCTATTTAAAAAAGGCGGAAAGATGCAATTATTTACGGGAATACTCTATATCTCTGTTAGCTAAGCAGCCCATTTTTATGAATATTTATAATTAGGGTGGATAAATACCCTCTGCAAAGACTCCCTGAGGTGCAGGAGCAGGAGAGATCCGCTGTGAGTCCGAGCTGATAAAGAATTCCGGCTCTCTGGTACCTCCAGGTGTGCCAGGGAGTTCACTGCGGCTGATTTGGGTATCAGGGGCTGGGGGGACACTGGGGACACTTGTGGGGGGACAGGGAACTGTGGGATTGGGGTCTGGGGGGCACTGGGGAAGTCACAGGACTGGGATTGGGGTCATGGGGTGTTCTGGGAGAAAGTGAGGGGGGACACGGGATGGTGGGAGTGGGATTGGGGTCATGGGGTGGCTGGGACACACTGTGGGGGTAGGGGGTGATGCCTGAATTTGGGTTGAGGTTCTGGGGTGCCACCAAAGAAACTGGGGACTGGAAGTGGGACTGGGGTGTGGGGACAGGCTGAGGGGAACACTGAGGGTCTCAATGGGTGGCCTGGGGGTGCTGAGGGGAACTGTAATTATGGGGGTGGGATTTGGCTTCTGCTGGGGGGGCACTGTACTGTGGGATTGGGATTGGGGACCCTGGGAGCTGCCTCCCTTCCCCCTGGGCTGACCCCACTGCCCTCCCCAGTCCCTCACTGTGGAACCCTCCCAGTGTCACCTCCATGTCACCTCTGTGTCCCCCAGTGTCAACACTGGTCCTTGTGGCCTCTCCCCTCCATGGCCCTCCTGGCTCTCACCCTGGCTCTGCTGGCAATGACTGTGGCTACCACGACCTGCGAGGAGATGCCCCTGAACATGTCTCTGACGTCCTTCGATGATCGGTACCAGAACTGTCGCCTTGCAATGATGGCAGCACTGTCGGCCTTGAACCGCACTGAGTTCCGGAAGAATCCTCTGTTCGCCAAGACCTGGCCAAAAGCCGTGAAACTGTGGCAGAGTAAGGGGTCCCCCCTGTCCCCTCTGTCATCCTCAGACCAGGCCATCGCCATTATGGCCTACACCATGGATGACCTGTACAGGCAGTTCAACAATGAAGTGAGAGTGGCCGGGAGAACTCCCCAGAAATACCGGGACAATTTTCACTTCAAAACTCTGCATTTCCTGCTGACCGACGCCCTGGGCACGTTGAGGGTCCAACAGACACAGAAATGTCACTGTGTGTTCAGGGGGGTGGCCAAGTACAAGTTCAAGGCAAATGTTGGTGACATCGTCCGGTTCGGTCAATTCGCGTCGTCGTCTCTTTGTGAAGGTGTCACCAAAACATTCGGGAATACCACGAAGTTCGTGGTGCGAACATGTTACAGTGCGTACATAGAGGCATTCTCCAACTTTCCCCATGAGGAGGAGGTGCTGATCTCACCCTTCGAGAAGTTCAAGGTCATCAACATCATTGATTATGGGGAGAATGTGGAGATCCACCTTGACTCTATTGGGATCTTCAGCAAATACAACTGCGAGTGGCTGAAAGGTGAGGACAGCCTGGGGCCATGGGGACACCCACTGGGGATATGGGGATACCCCTGATAAGGCACCGGGGACAATGACATTCACTGGGCATGGGTGACAGGAACAGGGGCACCCACAGGTGTATGTGGGGACAAGGACAGCCTGTGCTGGGGACACCAGCTATGGGGACTGGAATGTCCATGACAGGGCACAAGGCTGGGGACCCCCACATCTGGGACAGGGACAGGAACCCCCTGTTCTAACCCTGTCCCTCCTCTCCACAGACAGTGCTGTGGGACAGGCCCTGTGTGCTGGATGTGGGTGGGCTGGGAGACCCCAAGGCACCCCCTGCCCCTGTCACCCCCCACTGTCACCCCCTAAGCCCATCATGACCTCCCTGACCTCCCTGGCCCCTGCAAACCCTTATACCCCCCCAAACCTGTCACTGTCACCTCATGATCCCCATCTCTCCTGTCACCCCCAGCCTGTTATGGCCGTCCCTAACCCCCTCACTTGCCCATGGTCCCCCTGACATCCCCTCTTTGTTCCCCAGGAAGGGGTGTCACCCCAGAAGACTCCTCCTTGTCACCACAGTTCTGGGACCCGCCACAGGGATCCTCTGATTCACGAAGCTTTGAAGAGCTCTGCGGTCGCTGTTACAACCATGATCACACTCAGGGAAACAAGGCCACCACTGCCACTATTGTCACCTTGGCCACCATGGCCTCCATGTGGTCACTGTGGCCACCACTGGCACTGTGACCAAATTATGCTAAACCGGGAAAGAAGAAGTTGAAAACACAGAATAACAAGATTAGAAGATTCAAGCTAACGGGAGGCAGGAAAGATCCTGAAAAGCACCAATTAGGGACTTTCAGGGGTTGGAAGGGGTGGATGAATATCCTAAAATTACCAGTTGTAGAGTATGTTCCCATGTGGGTGATGGTTCAAGAAATGTATAATGAGGGTGAATTGTAAACAATAAATTGGTCTCTGGAAAATCATACTGATTTGAAGTTCAGCAGTCCAGTTATTTCCCGCATTTGGTGACCCGGCGATGTGATTTATCGCACACATGGTGCATATGGAGCGAACCGTAACTCTTTAGACTCAGTCTGCCGCAGCAGCGGGAGTCGGTGTGCGGCTCCGGAGAGAATCCGAAGAATCCGGGAGAGAGAGAAAAGTGCGGAGAGCGGCTCGGAAGGAAGGCGGCAGGAGCACGGGGCGGAGAGGCATTCCTGAGAAAAGCTGAGAGAGAAAAGCTGCCAGAGAAAAGCTGCGAGAGAAAAGCGAGCGCAGCGCAGCAAAGAACTGCGGTAAAGGTGAGCGGCTGGGGCTGGAGGGATGGAGAAATTATTATGGAAAGAAAAGCAAGAAGAGCAAAGTTAAATATCCTCCAGCATATCCTCTCTGCGAGAGCAGTCAAGTACGACCCAGAGGGTTTAAAAAGACTATTAAAATGGGGTCAGGGAAAAGGATTTATTTCGGGCCACCCTGCGGCTGCCTTTCCAGCGTTTGCACGAGAGTATTTTTGGGGGAGAAGAGACAGTTCCTCCGTCCTTCCCATCAGCAGTCCCTGAGACAGAGTTGCGGGCTCGGGAGGACTCGGGCAGTGACAGCGCGGACTCGCAGTCCGCATTGGAATCAGAAAAAATAGAAATCGATGCTTCCCTGCCAACATCGGAACCAGAAAAAGCTCCGGGCTGTGCCGTGGTGTCCCCTGAAGAGTTTCCAGCAGCCCTGGGAGGAGAGTTCCCGGAGCTCAGCCAGAGCGGGCATTCAAATGTACATCACGGATATTCGCGTGCAGAGTTCTTGCCCTGGCAGCGAGAGAGAAAATGAGCGCAACTAAGAATTTTAGTGGATCAAGAGATGGGAGAGAGAGAAAAAGCCCGAGCGCTTCTGATGGCGGGGGCGAAGAGAAGGGACAGCTGTTGTGTCTCAAAAGCTGCGAGTGCCGCAGCGCCGATCTCCCGGAGGAGAGAGGGAGCGTGAGCTCAGCGGATTCGGTTCTCGGGCGGGAGTGGTCCTGGGGAAAGTTTCTTGGTTTGAGCCTGTGCCGAGGAATGCGGAGAATGTGGCAGCCTCTGTTTCGGTCTGTCAGTTTGGAGTGTTGGAGTGTGTGCAGCAGAAGAAGGGGAGGGGGCCTGGGGTTGGTACCCCGGACATGATGCTGGGATGGGGTCTTTTTGAACAAACATGACCGAAATAGACGTGTAGTGGTTAGGGAGTCTTTTCCTGGTGTTTATGTTTTGGTTACTATTTTACATAATAATAGAAATTATAACCCAAAATATTTACAGGCAATAATGTTCGTCCTCTGATTCAGAGCTCTTTTAGTGTTTTAGGATTTAATACGTTCTGTTAAGATGTATTAAGGCAGTTTAATTAGTTAATTCATTAGTTTTATTTTTGTTAAGTTTCAATCCTAAGTTTAGACAATGTTTTGTTCCAGTTATGTTTGGTTTTAATACTGATTAACTGAGTTTGCTTAAGTGTGCTTTTGTTTTACTGAAGTGATAATTAACACAATGATTTATGTGTGAATTTACCAATTTTGTAATAGGCAAACTCATGGGAGTGTTGATGTGTATTTGTTGTAACACAGCCAGCATTTTTATGTTTTTAACATCTCTGGTGTATTTCTTGGAGACACGTGTCCTTTTAAGGATCTTTTCTGTTCTTTTTAGTTGCATGTGTATCTCTTTTATCCAGGCTGCCTCTCTGTTGTCTCATGATTGTCAGTATTTTCAGAGTTCCAAGGAATGATATCTGAGCTTGTTGGAAGTTCCTCTAAACTGATGATCTTGTGGTTCTCGTGAGAGAGAACAAGCCTAGAAAAACTACAGAGAGAACAAAATGCTGGAGAAGTTTGGCTGTTTTCTCAGCCGAGCTGTTTGGTTGTAGCTTCTGTTCTGAAGAGTCTGGCGTTTTGAAGAAATCTGTCAGGGAATTCCTTCCAATGAGGGCCTGGCTCTGGCCACGCTGGCTCTGCCTGGATGGGAAACTGCCAACAGACCCAGGTGTTTTCTGCATCAAAACAATACTCGAGTTGCTTTGCTTGGCAATTTGACCCACCAATATGACAGCCGGACCTATTGTTTGAAGGGATTGGGAATCATTTTCCGGAGGTGATTATCCCAATTCTTCACTGATTTGGAGTTTATCAGTGTTGCAGACACTGGGATGATTGACAGTGTTTCAGTGTGTTAATCATCCAAGTTCAAGTTTAATTAATTATTCTGATGTGTGAGATGTTGGATCAGACCTTTTGGAGAGCAGGGCACAGCAATTCAGGACAGAAGTTTATGGTTCTGATATACAGTTTTTACTCTGCTCGCAGTAACCCCAAGGAGATGTGGAACCAAAGGCAGAGCTCACAGTGTCACAAAGAGCTCTCTCTCTCTGCAATCACGAACACCCCAGAAGAAGACAGGAGCTGCCACAGCAACATTGGCCCTGCCGGGACCTCTGGGAGCAACCACTGCTTCTATTTGGGACTTTATACCAAATCTTAACATGGACTGTAGTGCTTGTGACTCTTTTGAATTTTGAGACTGATGTGCTTCTGTAATAAACAACTTTAGAGCAACTATTCGCTGTTTGGGTCATTTATGAAGACAACCTGACAAATTGGTGCGCAGTGCACTGGAGACATAACCCCACCATGATGGATTGGTAAAAGTCCAGATGTCTGTCATTCTTCTACGGGCTCTAAAATGTTTTTATAATGGTTCAGTTACTCCATCTCCTTCTATAAACAAAACTGACACAAGCTCATCATGGCAAACAATACCTTTATTAACTCTAGCTTGAGCATCTAATAATCATTAACCTATCATTTGTTTATCTAACTTGCACCCTCATCGCAATTAATTGCTTTTAACCCTTAGATAAAATCTGAACTCTTCAAAATCGCAATTCAGAGGAACTGGGGAATGATCTGAGGGTACAGTGGCCAAGCAAGAGGGGAGGGCATATAGGATACAGAAAATCTGGATAAGTTGCATTGTCCTGGAGATTCATAAGAGGAGATTCATGGCATGGTTTTCACTGAGTGCCCCAATACACCAGATTACCTCACCTTCACCTTTCCCTTTTGACAGGCTTTACTCCTTCTGTGCTCTCTCTCATTAAGCAGTTCTGAGAAGCACCCCACAGGCCTCCTGATGTCCACCCTGCAAAGGGGCCCCAGAATGAGCTTTGATTTGGACTCCTGAGGAAGGACACGTGTTCAGCAACTCAAATATGGCCCCGATGTTGGCATCTCCCATGGGATTTCAAGACTTTAACAAAGCCCTTTGAGCTTTTCATGTACCAATGAGGCGCCCAAATTCTCCATGCTGAGCACATCGCTCTCTTATCATAAACAATCCAAAAATCTACTTATTCTACTTCTAATACTCTAATTTACACTTTTACTTATTTTTGTGACTTGTAATTCTTCCTGCAATGTTGGCAAATCATATCTTGGGGCAGGGTCCAGCCCTGACCCCCTGGCCTCACTTGGGGGTCCCTGAGAGGCCTGCCAGAGGGATTTTTCCATCCCCAGAGGAGTCAGGAAAACACCCCTGGTCTCCCACATCTCCTCTCTGTTTGCACTAAAAGACCTTCTTTACAGCTTTGTTCTTGGCCCATGGAATGCAGTACACTTGATGATGCATGGCAAAGTCAGTCAAGAATTACAAGTCCCATTAATATATAAAAATCTACTCAAAGATTTTTTTCTACAAAGGAGAAAGATCAAAAAGATCAAACAAACCAAACACAACTGACAAAAGAATGGAATACAAATATTATCTAAACAAACATGCTTCACTTTCAATTTTTAAGTCCTTTATATGTTGACTGAAGAGGAGTTCTCAATCTTTGTTTCTGATCCAATCTGTGAGCTTGCCTCTTCACTTTCCAGGGTTAGCATCTGCTTGCACCTGTGCTCGACATGGCTTCACATATTTCACTGACATCCAGTTCAGCCCTCTCCCTGTGGAGACATAAGCAAAAACCTTTCCTCCAAATGATTAATTTGAAATACCAATTTAATTTTCTTTATCTCTAGACTTTTGATCAAAATTGGACGATTTTCCTTCAACTATTATCTAACAAAACTATACTATTGTTTCTTCCCCTCTTTACAAAAAAGAACAAACCTAAAATTCACAATCTTCTGCAGGTAAATACAATACAACAATCAACAATACTTTAAATAGCTGTACTACTAAAAGCAAGCAAAGCAAAAGCATAACATATAATTGAACTTCATATTTTCTTTTAAACTATTATCAAATAAAACACAATACAACAATTAAAAATACTTTAAATAATAAACATACATTTAAAAGATTTGATAATCACCAATTTTTAAAAACTGTGTCATCAGGGTCTGCAAACAGCTGTCATGCTTTGATTCAATGAGGAATTAGGTGTCATCTCGGAAAATGAACACCAAACCACTTCAAAATCAGCTTCAGCTGTTTTATTGATAGAGTCCAATTGCTAAGTCAAAATGACTGGAATATTATTTGATGCAGAAAACACCTGGTTTGCACAATTTCACTTCCATGTAGAATTAAGGCCTGGCCACAGCCTAAATTCTAATTGAAAGAGAATCCCTGACATCTTTTATTAAAAAAAAAAAAAAAAACCACAACTCTTACCAACAAAAGCTACACTTAAACATTTCAAGGTGAGGAATAAATCAAATTTCTCCAGCAGCTCGTTCTCCAAAGTTCTTTCATGATGAGATGCTTTGAACATTGCAGGCTGCTGAAGTGCTTGTGATAACAGTTCAGGAAAACTACAACACTAAAAGCTTTTTCAAGTGAATGAAGCTCAAATAACTTTGTGGAATTCTGAAAAACACTTAAAATTATGAGACAGTATAAAGTCAGATCATAAACTTGCAAAAATAAAAGAAAGAGTTAAAAGAAAAACAAACATTAAATTCTACAACTTAACTAATTATCTTTACACATTTGATTCAAAGGCATATCTGGAGGTTTTCTAAACTTACTTGGAATGTTGAAAGACTCAGGTTACACAATAAAACAGAAATCAAAATCATCTTGTAGATACAGAAATACGGAACTCATCTTCTTAATACAGTGATTTTAAAATTAAACACAGAAACCAAACTTGAACCTTAATAATTGAACTGATAGATAAATACTGCTTTTTCTATACATAAAAAGAAAACTTGATCCAGATCAAATTCTACAACTCAAAATGACACTGCATTTCATTGATAATTTGAAAAATGTAAACTAGAAATCCATTGAAATCTAATTGAAGGGAAACCTTAAATACTGATAATAAATTCAAACATAAATTTACAAGCTTCTTCCTTATAAGAATTCAAACCTATTAATTTATATTGACAGTATTACAAATACTTAAAACTGGTTTGTTTAAAACAATCAACTATAGGAAAATCAAATTCCAACTTTGTTATCTGAACAATAACAAATCACTGAGTATAGGTGATAATATCTGAGCAACAACAAACCACTAAATATAGGTGATATCTATTCAAATCAAATACAGAATACCTTATACTTTCATCATTCTAAGAATTTCAGCATCTTTAACAACACTGCAAAAAGACAAACACTTTTAACATACAAGAACTGTGAAAATAGAACTGAATCTGTTATCATGTTTCTTGTTCCGTTTGTTCCCAAACACTGCAGATAAAAGCTGCTCTTGGCGTGTTTCCACCCCTCATTCCGGTTAATGGAACTCTTCTGAGGTCTCACCCCCATTCCCGGGGTTAATGGAACTCTCTTGAGCGTCTTTCCCCCCTTCCCGGGTTTGGCTCTGGCTTCACACTGGGCATGACTCTCTGTGAGCAGGGTAGGGTGCTCCCTCCTCGCTCCTGTTGGGCTTGGCTCGGGCACTGATGCTGATGTCACGCCTGCTGCTCGGGCTCCCCCCGCCGCACTCCCGCCGCGCTCGGGCCGGGCTGCGCCGAGCCGCCGCCTGGCTCGGGGCCACCCGCCCACTGGCCTCGGGCGCCGGGAGTCCGCCCCCGCGCCGCATGCCTCGCCGTGGCTGTCCGCCTGCTGCTGCCAGAGCCGCGCTGCTGGCTCGCCGCCACTGCCCGCCATGTGATCCGTTCCTCTGCGCTGCGGTAGGCACTGCCGCCCCACCGCTTGTCTGGGGCCGACGCCGCCCGCTCGGTCGGCTGCTCCCCGCCGTCCGGTGGAGAGCACCGCGCTGATCCGCCTACTTCCACGATCCACGCCAAAGCATGTACTTTTCCTGCTATTTTCGTGGTATTATCTGCTTTTCCGGGCTTCGCCTTTTGTGTCCCACTGGCCCCGGAGTGCCCGTAGCGCCTCCTACATTCTGGGGT
The DNA here is from genome assembly GCA_030060385.1 of Muscicapa striata striata. Classification (NCBI taxonomy): domain Eukaryota; kingdom Metazoa; phylum Chordata; class Aves; order Passeriformes; family Muscicapidae; genus Muscicapa; species Muscicapa striata. Next base: position 14,663 of record JAREIS010000860.1, read on the forward strand.
CAGGGTTCTGAAGGGTGAGGAAGTAAAGTCTAAGTCTGGTAACTTCTTGGAAATATTCAAACTTAATTTGTCTCGACCTTGGATAAAGTATTGTGGATTTTGAGTAAAGACCGTGTTAGTTCAGAATATAGGTGATTCTGGAAATTCGCATTTCTTGACCTTCTACAGGTCCTTCATGTATACTTGAAATATTTCTAATTAATTTTTTCTGACCTTGGATAAAGGTATTGTGGATTTTTGAGTAAAGTATGGTTAGTTCAGAAATATAGGTAATTCTGGAAATTCCGGCATGTCTTGACCTTCTACAGGTCCATTCATGTATACTTGGAAATTTTTCACTTATATTGACTTGGATAAGTATGTGGATTTTGAGTAAAGTACCTGGTTAGTCATGAAATATAGGTGATTCTGGAAATTCCGATTCTTGACCTTCTACAATCCTTCATATATATTAAAATTTCACTTCTGAACAAATTTTTCAACGATGGATACAAAGTCATTTGTGCTAGAAGTTCCCTTGGTTGTGCAAGGCATAACTTTCCCTCCAGCTGATGCTATGAAACATCCAACTCAGGGATTTCTGGATTGCCGTTCCAGGTGGGTTAAATCCTCTTCCAGGATCACTCAGTGCTTTTGCATACAGAAATGGATGAGCAAATCATATTTTTAAAGTGGCTATAAGAATGAGCTGGTTCCTGGCTTGAGGTTCTGCCCATGGTGTTTCTATGGTGTTTCTGAATCTCAACTGTCTACCCAAGGCAAAGTGCTAAAGCCAGACCGGAGTTGTCCTGGGTTCTGCCAGGATGCCTGGTGAGGGTTCAGGAGCCATCCTTCCGAGCAGTCTGCAGCTGGCTTTTCTTGCATCAGTCAGGTTTTTTCTCTTCTCTCAGTCCTCCTCTCAGACGTGCTTCTTTTTCAGCTGGTTCAGGGCCTGGGCTCTGTATCCACCTTGTGAACTCAGATGCCCACCCAGAGGGTCCTCAAATGTCAGAGTCCCTCCAAGGCTCACTTATAACGTCGAGACCTCCTCGACTGATGTAGGTGATGGTTGGGATTTGAGGTTTTCTGAGGCCGCTGGAGAAAGCACTGCAGCATCGAGCTTCTGCTTGTTTTTCATTCATGGCTGTTTATTGCTATATCTCAAAGTGTCCCAGCTGGCTGATCAGAGTCCGCTCTGCTTAGGTGACCATTGATCAAAGCCCCTGCGAAGGCAGACTTACTTTTTTAACCGCTTCAATTTCATCCTCCAATCAGAACAACCTTTTAACTGTCCTGTTTTGCTCATTCTAACTTGGCTCAGATTCATCTAACATGATGTCTATCATACTCTACAGATTCTATTTTATCCTTTCTTCCTTCATTTCAGGAGGCTTTTCCGAGTCATTTCAGCAAGTTTTTGCTTTATTTCCAGCCACCTCTACTCATCTCAGGCCATTTCAGCGTGGTCACCCCTTTATGAATTTCGGGATTTCTTCCATCGCATTTCATTTCATTACATCATATCTCCCTTCCTGCGGGTTTCTCAGACTTTGTCCTGCCATTTCAGGATTTCATTCCCTTTCCTGAAAGGAATCCTTCCTTTCAGGAAAGGGAATGAAATCCTCTTGAATTCAATGAGCATCATTTGGGCAAGCTTTGGTGCATATCCCTGCACTTCTTGTCATCCATGCACTTTGACTGTTTTCTTGGGTTTGGAATTTTCCCCTGGTTTTTTTGCTAATTCCTTTTCTTTTAGCAGCCTCTCAACAGGCTCGGTTTTCCTTTCCTCCATGATTCCAGCATGTTTTTAGGGATAATTAGAGCAAGTTTTGGGCCATTTTCTGCACTACTTGTCATCCCAGTCACTTTTACTGTTTTCTCTCGCTTTGAATTTGCCCTCCCTTTCTCTCGCCATTTCATTTTTTGCAACCTCTCTACAGATTCTATTTTATCCTTTCTTCCTTCATTTCAGGAGGCTTTTCGAGTCATTTCAGCAAGTTTTGCTTTATTTCCAGCCACCTCTACTCATCTCAGGCCATTTCAGCGTGGTCACCCCCTTTATGAATTTCGGGATTTCTTCCATCGCATTTCATTTCATTACATCATATCTCCCTTCCTGCGGGTTTCTCAGACTTTGTCCTGCCATTTCAGGATTTCATTCCCTTTCCTGAAAGGAAATCCTTCCTTTCAGGAAAGGGAATGAAATCCTGCAATTCAATGAGCATCATTTGGGCAAGCTTTGGTGCATATCCCTGCACTTCTTGTCATCCCATGCACTTTGACTGTTTTCTTGGGTTTGAATTTTCCCTGGTTTTTTGCTAATTCCTTTTCTTTTAGCAGCCTCTCAACAGGCTCTGGTTTTCCTTTCCTCCGTGATTCCAGCATGTTTTTAGGGATAATTAGAGCAAGTTTTGGGCCATTTCCCGGCACTACTTGTCATCCCAGTCACTTTGTGTGTTTTCTCTCGCTTTCGGAATTTGCCCTCCCTTTCTCTCGCCATTTCATTTTTTGCAACCTCTCTACAGATTCTATTTTATCCTTTCTTCCTTCATTTCAGGAGGCTTTTACGAGTCATTTCAGCAAGTTTTGCTTTATTTCCAGCCACCTCTACTCATCTCAGGCCATTTCAGCGTGGTCACCCCCTTTATGAATTTCCGGGATTTCTTCCATCGCATTTCATTTCATTACATCATATCTCCCTTCCTGCGGGTTTCTCAGACTTTGTCCTGCCATTTCAGGATTTCATTCCCTTTCCTGAAAGGAAATCCTTCCTTTCAGGAAAGGGAATGAAATCCTGCGAATTCAATGAGCATCATTTGGGCAAGCTTTGGTGCATATCCCTGCACTTCTTGACATCCATGCACTTTGACTGTTTTCTTGGGTTTGAATTTTCCCTGGTTTTTTTGCTAATTCCTTTTCTTTTAGCAGCCTCTCAACAGGCTCTGGTTTTTCCTTTCCTCCATGATTCCAGCATGTTTTTAGGGATAATTAGAGCAAGTTTTGGGCCATTTCCCGGCACTACTTGTCATCCCAGTCTCTTTTTGTGTTTTCTCTCGCTTTGAATTTGCCCTCCTTTCTCTCGCCATTTCATTTTTTAGCAACCTCTCTACAGATTCTATTTTATCCTTTCTTCCTTCATTTCAGGAGGCTTTTCCGAGTCATTTCAGCAAGTTTTTGCTTTATTTCCAGCCACCTCTACTCATCTCAGGCCATTTCAGCGTGGTCACCCCTTTATGAATTTCGGGATTTCTTCCATCGCATTTCATTTCATTACATCATATCTCCCTTCCTGCGGGTTTCTCAGACTTTGTCCTGCCATTTCAGGATTTCATTCCTTTCAGGAAAGGGAATGAAATCCTGCGAATTCAATGAGCATCATTTGGGCAAGCTTTGGTGCATATCCCTGCACTTCTTGACATCCCATGCACTTTGACTGTTTTCTTGGGTTTCGGAATTTTCCCCTGGTTTTTTTGCTAATTCCTTTTCTTTTAGCAGCCTCTCAACAGGCTCCGGTTATTCCTTTCCTCCATGATTCCAGCATGTTTTTAGGGATAATTAGAGCAAGTTTTGGGCCATTTCCCGGCACTACTTGTCATCCCAGTCACTTTTACTGTTTTCTCTCGGTTTCGGAATTTGCCCTCCCTTTCTCTCGCCATTTCATTTTTTAGCAACCTCTCTACAGATTCTATTTTATCCTTTCTTCCTTCATTTCAGGAGGCTTTTCCGAGTCATTTCAGCAAGTTTTTGCTTTATTTCCAGCCACCTCTACTCATCTCAGGCCATTTCAGCGTGGTCACCCCCTTTATGAATTTACGGGATTTCTTCCATCGCATTTCATTTCATTACATCATATCTCCTTTCCTGCGGGTTTCTCAGACTTTGTCCTGCCATTTCAGGATTTCATTCCCTTTCCTGAAAGGAAATCCTTCCTTTCAGGAAAGGGAATGAAATCCCTGGAATAATTCAATGAGCATCATTTGGGCAAGCTTTGGTGCATATCCCTGCACTTCTTGACATCCCATGCACTTTGACTGTTTTCTTGGGTTTCGGAATTTTCCCCTGGTTTTTGCTAATTCCTTTTCTTTTAGCAGCCTCTCAACAGGCTCTGGTTTTCCTTTCCTCCATGATTCCAGCATGTTTTTAGGGATAATTAGAGCAAGTTTTGGGCCATTTCCCGGCACTACTTGTCATCCCAGTCACTTTTACTGTTTTCTCTCGCTTTCGGAATTTGCCCTCCCTTTCTCTCGCCATTTCATTTTTTAGCAACCTCTCTACAGATTCTATTTTATCCTTTCTTCCTTCATTTCAGGAGGCTTTTCCGAGTCATTTCAGCAAGTTTTTGCTTTATTTCCAGCCACCTCTACTCATCTCAGGCCATTTCAGCGTGGTCACCCCCTTTATGAATTTCCGGGATTTCTTCCATCGCATTTCATTTCATTACATCATATCTCCCTTCCTGCGGGTTTCTCAGACTTTGTCCTGCCATTTCAGGATTTCATTCCCTTTCCTGAAAGGAAGGATTTCCTTTCAGGAAAGGGAATGAAATCCTGCGAATTCAATGAGCATCATTTGGGCAAGCTTTGGTGCATATCCCTGCACTTCTTGTCATCCCATGCACTTTGACTGTTTTCTTGGGTTTCGGAATTTTCCCCTGGTTTTTTGCTAATTCCTTTTCTTTTAGCAGCCTCTCAACAGGCTCCGGTTTTTCCTTTCCTCCATGATTCCAGCATGTTTTTAGGGGTAATTAGAGCAAGTTTTGGGCCACTTTTCTGCACTACTTGTCATCCCAGTCACTTTTACTGTTTTCTCTCGCTTTCGGAATTTGCCCTCCCTTTCTCTCGCCATTTCATTTTTAGCAACCTCTCTACAGATTCTATTTTATCCTTTCTTCCTTCATTTCAGGAGGCTTTTCGAGTCATTTCAGCAAGTTTTTGCTTTATTTCCAGCCACCTCTACTCATCTCAGGCCATTTCAGCGTGGTCACCCCCTTTATGAATTTCCGGGATTTCTTCCATCGCATTTCATTTCATTACATCATATCTCCCTTCCTGCGGGTTTCTCAGACTTTGTCCTGCCATTTCAGGATTTCATTCCCTTTCCTGAAAGGAAATCCTTCCTTTCAGGAAAGGGAATGAAATCCTGCGAATTCAATGAGCATCATTTGGGCAAGCTTTGGTGCATATCCCTGCACTTCTTGTCATCCCATGCACTTTGACTGTTTTCTTGGGTTTCGGAATTTTCCCCTGGTTTTTTTGCTAATTCCTTTTCTTTTAGCAGCCTCTCAACAGGCTCTGGTTTTTCCTTTCCTCCATGATTCCAGCATGTTTTTAGGGATAATTAGAGCAAGTTTTGGGCCATTTCCCGGCACTACTTGTCATCCCAGTCACTTTTTGTGTTTTCTCTCGCTTTCGGAATTTGCCCTCCCTTTCTCTCGCCATTTCATTTTTTTAGCAACCTCTCTACAGATTCTATTTTATCCTTTCTTCCTTCATTTCAGGAGGCTTTTCCGAGTCATTTCAGCAAGTTTTTGCTTTATTTCCAGCCACCTCTACTCATCTCAGGCCATTTCAGCGTGGTCACCCCCTTTATGAATTTCCGGGATTTCTTCCATCGCATTTCATTTCATTACATCATATCTCCCTTCCTGCGGGTTTCTCAGACTTTGTCCTGCCATTTCAGGATTTCATTCCCTTTCCTGAAGGGAATGAAATCCTGCGAATTCAATGAGCATCATTTGGGCAAGCTTTGGTGCATATCCCTGCACTTCTTGTCATCCCATGCACTTTGACTGTTTTCTTGGGTTTTGGAATTTTCCCCTGGTTTTTTTGCTAATTCCTTTTCTTTTAGCAGCCTCTCAACAGGCTCTGGTTTTTCCTTTCCTCCGTGATTCCAGCATGTTTTTAGGGATAATTAGAGCAAGTTTTGGGCCATTTCCCGGCACTACTTGTCATCCCAGTCACTTTTACTGTTTTCTCTCGCTTTCGGAATTTGCCCTCCCTTTCTCTCGCCATTTCATTTTTTTAGCAACCTCTCTACAGATTCTATTTTATCCTTTCTTCCTTCATTTCAGGAGGCTTTTCCGAGTCATTTCAGCAAGTTTTTGCTTTATTTCCAGCCACCTCTACTCATCTCAGGCCATTTCAGCGTGGTCACCCCCTTTATGAATTTCGGGATTTCTTCCATCGCATTTCATTTCATTACATCATATCTCCCTTCCTGCGGGTTTCTCAGACTTTGTCCTGCCATTTCAGGATTTCATTCCCTTTCCTGAAAGGAAGCATTTCCTTTCAGGAAAGGGAATGAAATCCTGCGAATTCAATGAGCATCATTTGGGCAAGCTTTGGAGCATATCCCTGCACTTCTTGTCATCCCATGCACTTTGACTCTTTTCTTGGGTTTTGGAATTTTCCCCTGGTTTTTTTGCTAATTCTTTTTCTTTTAGCAGCCTCTCAACAGGCTCCGGTTTTTCCTTTCCTCCATGATTCCAGCATGTTTTTAGGGATAATTAGAGCAAGTTTTGGGCCATTTCCCGGCACTACTTGTCATCCCAGTCACTTTTACTGTTTTCTCTCGCTTTCGGAATTTGCCCTCCCTTTCTCTCGCCATTTCATTTTTTTAGCAACCTCTCTACAGATTCTATTTTATCCTTTCTTCCTTCATTTCAGGAGGCTTTTCCGAGTCATTTCAGCAAGTTTTTGCTTTATTTCCAGCCACCTCTACTCATCTCAGGCCATTTCAGCGTGGTCACCCCCTTTATGAATTTTCGGGATTTCTTCCATCGCATTTCATTTCATTACATCATATCTCCTTCCTGCGGGTTTCTCAGACTTTGTCCTGCCATTTCAGGATTTCATTCCCTTTCCTGAAAGGAAATCCTTCCTTTCAGGAAAGGGAATGAAATCCTGCGAATTCAATGAGCATCATTTGGGCAAGCTTTGGTGCATATCCCTGCACTTCTTGTCATCCCATGCACTTTGACTGTTTTCTTGGGTTTCGGAATTTTCCCCTGGTTTTTTTGCTAATTCCTTTTCTTTTAGCAGCCTCTCAACAGGCTCTGGTTTTTCCTTTCCTCCATGATTCCAGCATGTTTTTAGGGATAATTAGAGCAAGTTTTGGGCCACTTTTCTGCACTACTTGTCATCCCAGTCACTTTTTGTGTTTTCTCTCGCTTTCGGAATTTGCCCTCCCTTTCTCTCGCCATTTCATTTTTTTAGCAACCTCTCTACAGATTCTATTTTATCCTTTCTTCCTTCATTTCAGGAGGCTTTTCCGAGTCATTTCAGCAAGTTTTTGCTTTATTTCCAGCCACCTCTACTCATCTCAGGCCATTTCAGCGTGGTCACCCCCTTTATGAATTTCCGGGATTTCTTCCATCGCATTTCATTTCATTACATCATATCTCCCTTCCTGCGGGTTTCTCAGACTTTGTCCTGCCATTTCAGGATTTCATTCCCTTTCCTGAAAGGAAATCCTTCCTTTCAGGAAAGGGAATGAAATCCTGCGAATTCAATGAGCATCATTTGGGCAAGCTTTGGTGCATATCCCTGCACTTCTTGTCATCCCATGCACTTTGACTGTTTTCTGCAAGCACTGCTCAGCTTGTCACAACTGACATGGATATGTTGGCCATAGTAGGCCACAAGCCTTGGCAAGAGTAGGCCGCAGGCCTTAGCAAGAGTAGGCCTCAAGCCTTGGCACGAGTAAGCGGGATTTTGGAGAAGGAATGCAAGAGATAAGAAAGTGCTCGGTACAGGGTATATACCTGGCTAGCTTAAACGAGGCATAGATTGAGCAATGTTATGTAGTTATATAACTTAGCAACACGAATATGATTGGTGCGCTATTTTTAGTAATAAGTAAAAAAGTATATAAACTTTGCTTTGTGGATCAATAAACGGCTTCATGGCATATCGTGAAGACCCCGTCTCTTCATTACCACCGCCGTCAAATGGTGCCCACCGTGTGAGGATTGCAACTGCTGGACGGCGGAGTCCCCGTAGGACGTGACTCCGCTCGGAGGAGCAGGAGGGAGGATCTGCTCGGGAGAAGCAGGACACGCTGGCCAGCGACAAGCTTTCAACCCCTCTGGATAGAGGTGAGCTACAGGGGCTGGTTCCCCTGAATTCCTTATTTGCTACGGGGAAACATGGGACAGGCAATGTCCAGAGAGGAAAGAGACGTTTTTGAACTTATGCAAAAGCTGTTACAAGAGCACGGCAAATCTTTGCCTTCGAATCAGTTAAAGATCTTGTTGAAATGGACATCATTTAAACTGCCGGGGTTTCCCAGACCACAATCTTTACAACAGACTTGTGGGATGAAGTGGGAGTGAAACTCTGGAATGCTGTAAGTAAAGGAGACAAAGCAGCTGCAAATATGATTCCCTCTTGGAGGGTAGTCTTTGAAACTTTAAAAGCCCAAGAAAAATTACAGGCAAAAGATAAGGGGGATGCTCCATGCCCCCCCGCCGCAGAGGCTCGCAGCTCTTTGCAAACTGCAGAAACTGTGCAACCCACAGCCCCCCCTCTCGTAACCCCCTCTCCACCAAATATCAAGGTGAGAGGCTCTGCACAATCCATAAATGTTTTTGCTGCTGACTACAGTCCAGAGAGCGAAGATGAAGGAGAGGAGGATCCCTTTGATCCTGGGGTTGTTAATCCCGATGATGAGCCAAATTTATTTCCTCCTGACCCTCATGACAACTGGGTCCGTTTAAAGCAACAAGCATTAATGGAGGGAGATCTGGACATTGCTGAAAATATTGTTGCACCTGTCATTTATTCTGGAGTTCAAAGACGAACAGCCCAATGGGAACCGCTCTCTTTCCAAGAAATTAAAGAGCTCCGACGGGCAATTACTGATCATGGCATTAGCTCTCCATTCTTTACTACCATCCTAGAGTCAGAGTCGGTGCTTGCTGCCCACACAATGACCCCGCATGATTTAAGAACGCTTGCTCGGTTGCTGTTAACACCTGCTCAACTCGCTTTGTGGGAAAAAGAATGGGAAAGAGGTGTGCAAAATTTAGTGGTTACTTATGTGGGTCATTCTAATGCGGCTCTGGCAAACCTCACAATTAGACAACTCATGGGGGCAGGGCCACATACAGATCCTGCAGCCCAAGCCAGAGACTGCCCGAGAGAAGCTTTAGATGGAACCCGGGAGGCAGCTCGGCAGGCATTTCTTAAGGTCCCTGAAACTCGAAAACCCCAAAAAGCTTTTACATCCATCACTCAGGAGGCACAAGAGCCGTACATGCATTTTGTGGACCGCCTTAAGCAAGCGCTCGAACGCCAAGTAGATAACTCAGAGGCTCGTGAAATTTTACTCTTAAAACTTGCTGTTGAAAATGCTAATGCAGACTGCAAAAAACTTCTCAAATCTTTGCCAAATCAAAACCCGACTTTAACAGAAATGATTGAGGCATGCAATCGTATCGGGACTTTAGAACATCAATATGAAACTATGGCCAAAGCTCTTGCTGCCATAAAGAGTCCCTCTGAGTCTGCAGAAGTTTGTTATGGGTGTGGCAAACCTGGCCACTTTAAGAAAGACTGCTTAGCTTTGAAAGGAAACAAATCAAAAGCACCTGGTATGTGTCCACGATGCCGCAAGGGATCGCACTTTGCTAACAAATGTCGTTCTAAGTATGATTCTGAAGGTCGTCTGATCCTGGGAAACGGGTTCCGGAGCGCGGGGCAGCACCGCCGCGCTACGACACAAATGCTTCGGTCGCCTCCGCAGATGCCATCGCAAGTGCCACCACCGCAGGTGTCCCCTGCTGTGTCTCCTCAAGTCCTCGCCCAGCAACTTCAGGCAATGCCAGAATGGACTTGGCAACCTCAGTCATGGTGACGTTACTTGACTCTTCTATTAATTTACTCCCCACAGGAATCTTTGGATCACCAGGACCAAGGAAAGGCGCTTTGCTAATAGGGAAATCTTCAAATAACCTTGCAGGACCTTTTGTCCTCCCTGCAGTAATAAACTCTGACTTTATTGGAGAAATAAAAATCATGGCATGGACACCCCTTCCCCCCTGTACTATCCCTGAGGGAACTCACATTGCACAGTTAATTCCTTTTCCACAAAATTCAGTGTTTGTTGCACAAGAACAACAAGAGGGGGTGGGTGAATTTGATCCTGCAAAAAACCCGCAAATATTATGGGTACAGACAATTTCTGGTAAGCGTCCCACTTGCAAATGCACCCTGTCATTACAGGGACAAAAAATAACACTCACTGGTATAATAGATACCGGAGCTGATGTAACTCATTTCTCAAGATAAATGGCCTTCTAATTGGGCCCTCACTGAGGTACCCCAAGCTCTCTCTGGAATAGGGGGGAGCAGTCGCAGCTATCAAAGCCTAAATCTCATTCAAGTCACGAGACCAGAAGGCCTCGTAGCATCTGTTAAGCCTTTTGTTTTGTCTGTACCTATGGTGTTATGGGGACGAGATGTACTTTCTCAATGGGGTTTCAAAATTCAGTCGGATTTTTAGTGGGGGCCATTGAAGTGCGTGACACCCTGAAACTAACCTGGAAAACCACCACACCTGTCTGGGTAGATCAATGGTCCCTGCCTCTGGTTAAATTGCACGCACTCACTGATCTCGTCCAAGAACAAGTTCAAAAAGGTCACATAGTCCCTTCCACCAGTCCCTGGAACTCCCCTGTATTTGTAATTAAAAAACAATCTGGCAAGTGGCGTTTGCTCCAAGACCTCCGCAAAATTAACTCTGTAATGGAGGATATGGGGGCTTTACAGCCCGGCCTCCCATCTCCTACCATGATCCCTCAAAATTGGCATTTAACAGTTATTGATTTAAAAGATTGCTTTTTTGACATTCCTTTGCATCCTGATGATGCTCCTAAATTTGCCTTCTCTGTACCTAGTACTAACAGGCAAGCTCCCTTGCAGAGATACCACTGGGTTGTGCTTCCGCAAGGAAAGAAAAACAGTCCCACTATTTGTCAGTGGTTTGTTGCAAAGGTCCTCAGTCCCATTCGCCAAAAAATGCCAGCTGCCTTGCTGTATCATTATATGGATGACATTTTAATTGCAGCAGAACATCGGGAAGTGATGGAGGAAACCTTAGCCCTTGTCATTGCTGCTGTGACTCAGGCAGGACTCAGTCTTGCCTCAGAAAAAATACAACAATTACCTCCTTGGAAATATCTCGGTTGGCGCATTAGGACCCAGTCCATTTCCCCTCAGCCTTTGCAAATTCACACAAACATTCAGACTTTGCATGATGCTCAAAAACTGTTAGGGACAATTAATTGGGTTCGTTCCTTATTAGGAATTTCAAATGCAGATCTAAGTCCCTTGTTTAATCTGTTAAAAGGAGATTCACATCTCCTGTCCCCTCGTCAGCTCACACCAGATGCTTGTCAAGCACTGCAAAAAGTCGCTGATGCCATTTCAAACAGGCAAGCTGCCCAATGGGCCCCTGAGCTACCTTTCTCTTTAATTATTCTAAATCCAGCTAAGCAACCTCATGCTTTGATTTTTCAATGGGATCCTAAAGCGCCAGACTCACTGTTGATCATTGAGTGGATTTTTCTGTCACACCAAATGTCTAAAACTATTAGTACTCAACATGAAATGATAGCATTACTTATTATCAAAGCTCGTGACAGGCTCACCACACTTGCAGGTGTGGATTTTAGTTTAATCTGTTTACCTGTTACTACTGTTTATTTGCAATGGTTACTGCAACAGTCTGATGTGTTTCAAATGGCTCTTGCTGATTTTTCCGGACAGCTTTCTTCACATCCTCCGAAGCACAAGCTCATAGCAACAAGCTTTAATCTTCTGATGCAGCCCAAAAGAAGTGAAGTCCCGTTGCAAGCTCTAACTGTCTTTACAGACGGATCCGGTCGCACCCACAAATCAGTGTTACTTTGGTGGGATGATAACCTCAAGCAATGGAATTCAGATGTTACTACTGTATCAGGCTCTCCCCAAATTGCTGAATTAGCAGCTGTTGTTCGAGCCTTTCAACGATTTGCTACTCCTTTTAATTTAGTAACTGATTCTGCTTATGTTGCAGGAATCGTGGAGCGAGCAGAAGCTGCAGTACTTAGAGAAGTGCCTAATGCTGAATTGTTTCAATGGTTACAACAGCTTGTTTTTCTTTTAGATACCAGACAGCATCCTTATTTTGTTATGCATGTTCGTTCTCACACCACGTTACCTGGTTTTATTACAGAAGGAAATCGTCAAGCAGATTTGCTTACTTTACCAGTTCAAATAACTCAGCCTGTATTACCAGACCGCTTTGCTCAGGCAAAACTCAGTCATTCATTTTTTCACCAGAATGCTGCTGCACTTGCACGCACCTTTGGCTTGACTACTCGCCAGGCGTCCAGTATCGTGGCTGTGTGCCCAGATTGTCAGAGACATTCCTTTCCTTCTCTTGCAGGAGGTGTTAACCCTAGAGGACTCCAAAGCCTTCAAATTTGGCAAACAGATGTTACTCATTTTCCCGAATTCGGCCGACTTAAATACATTCATTCTTCTATAGACACATTTTCAGGTGCCTTGTTTGCATCCTGCCACACTGGAGAATCTGCAAAGGACGTATGTCGTCACTTTGCAAGTGCTTTTGCAGTTTTAGGAATTCCTTCTGAAATTAAAACTGATAACGGCCCTGCATATATTTCTCAGAGAGTTGCAAGTTTTCTTGCTCTCTGGGGAGTGGCACACAAAACAGGGATTCCTCATTCCCCTACAGGCCAAGCTATCATTGAAAGGGCACATGCTTCACTGAAGCGTCTTTTGTTACAACAGAAAGGGGGAATGGGGAATGCCACCCCAGCTGAAAGGTTGCAGAAAGCATTGTATGTTTTTAACTTTTTAAATTGTTCCTTAATGGACCCTAACCCTCCAATTGTTAGGCATTTTGGCAATAATCCACAGTTAGAAGCTAAACAGAAAGCCCCAGTCCTTATTAAAGATCCAGAAACAGGTAAGATCAAGGGACCCTATCCCCTTGTCACCTGGGGAAAAGGGTATGCTTGTGTCTCCACAGAAAACGGCCCGAGGTGGATCCCAGCCAGGAGCGTGAGACCATTCCGAGAATCCGTGGAACCGAAAGAAGACTGCTGTAACCCTGGCATCTCACCGGAGATCCCGACCCAGCTATCCTCGGCTCCAGTCCCAGATCCCACCGGACCCTTGTCTCGACCAGCTTCTCCTTAATACGAGAGGAATCATCGACTTCACACCGCTCTTTGAATTCCGTGGCCGCCTGACCCCAGACGCAGTAGAAGACATCCTCGGAGCGCGAGTGTCCAGGCGTGAACGGCAATTGGGACAATTTAGACGAAGAATCGAACTAGAATGTAATCCTATACCTTGTTTTATTTGTAGAGAGCATTGGCACCAGGTGTGGGTTTTGTGTCAGTGTCAAAAGTGCCAGAAAAGGTGGTATTGTGTTGCCAGCCGTCGCCGTGGCCATTGTCCAACGTGTGATCCTTTACGATACCCCTTTGGCAATTGTGCTGTTTTGAAGTTTGTGTGTGGACATAACTATGGCTGGCTTCCACATCAATATTTCTGGGAGCCGTATCCGACTCCTCAGGCTGATCCTTGTAATAGGGCTCGGCCTTCACGAAGGGCAGGTAGAATCGTTGCCGTTGTTGCCCCTTCCAGAACGTAATGTTTGGCTCACGCTTGCTGATGCTTTAAATGAATCCACGCTGTGCCTTTCTATGACTTCTCCAGGTAACCCTTTTCAAACTTGCTTAGTAGCTGTGCCTTTAGAAAAAGCTGAATGGGATGCTTTGTACAACATGACTATGCACAAAAATTGTGATGCTCCAGGCAGAATGGAACCCATATGGTGGTGTGAAGACAAATACCGCAAGAAAAAAGGTGAACCAGCTGGATGGTATATGGTAAATGAAAGTTACCTAGGTGTGAACAAAGTTGGGGATTTTTACCCTATACCCCTACAGCCTCAAGAATTAGACATTTTGGATCCATGCAATCTTTTGCATGTTTCTTTTTAAATTTTCCTGGTAAACGCTCTGCTCAACAGGGATTTGGCCTTGACATTTCAGGTACAGGAATTTACTCCAATGCTTCTGCTTGGTGTAATCACATTCTGCCTCAGCACATTCAACCTGGAAATGCTGCGCTTGGATTAATCGATAACATCTTTTTAATATGTGGAAATAGAGCCTGGAAAGGAATACCAGGGAAAGCTATAGGCGGGCCTTGTACATTTGGCCGATTAACCATGTTTCACACTTTCCATCACAATCTAACAGCTCTGCACAACTTAGTGCGGGCAAAGCGCAGCACCCATACCTATAGCCCAGATTGTGATGACAGTGTAGAGGCCTGGAGTTTTGGAGCTCGAGTTTTTGCCTCAATTATCCCATCTATTGGAACAGCACATGCATTAAAAACTTTAAATAATCTTGGCTGCTGGCTTGCAAAACAAACTAATGCTACTAGCTCTGCTTTAACAGGCTTGTTAACAGACGTTGATAGTGTAAGGCATGCTACACTACAAAATAGAGCTGCAATTGATTTTTTGCTTTTAGCACATGGCCATGGCTGTGAAGATTTGGAAGGTATGTGCTGCATGAATCTCTCTGATAACTCTCAGTCCATTCATGCAAACATACAAGCCCTCCGAGACAGTGTCAGCAAACTGAGAGTTATGGATGATAACGACTGGCTTGGGAACCTACTCGGAGGATGGGGACTTAGTGGCTGGCTTAAGCATATAGTAAAAACTGGATTTTATGTATTAGCTATGCTTTTGCTTTTGGTAATGTGTTATACAACTAGAGAGCAGGACTGCAAGCACTGCTCAGCTTGTCACAACTGACATGGATATGTTGGCCATAGTAGGCCGCAAGCCTTGGCAAGAGTAGGCCGCAGGCCTTAGCAAGAGTAGGCCTCAAGCCTTGGCACGAGTAAGCGGGATTTTGGAGAAGGAATGCAAGAGATAAGAAAGTGCTTGGTACGGGGTATATACCTGGCTAGCTTAAACGAGGCATAGATTGAGCAATGTTATGTAGTTATATAACTTAGCAACATGAATATGATTGGTGCACTATTTTTAGTAATAAGTAAAAAAGTATATAAACTTTGCTTTGTGGATCAATAAAAGGCTTCATGGCATATCGTGTAGATCCCGTCTCTTCATTACCACCGCCATCAATTTGCCATTTGCTTTTTGCCTTTCTTTGCTTTTTTTCCTGCTCTCCCCCCACCATCACAAACACCGAAGAAGAAGACAGGAGCTGCCACAGCAACATCAGCCCTGCCAAGACCTCTGGGAGCAGCTTCTGCTTCCATTTGGGACTTTATAACAAATTTTAGCATGGACTGTAGTGCCTGTGACTCTTTTGAGTTTTGAGACTGATGTGCTTCTGAAATAAACGACTTTATAGTAACTATTAGCTGCTTGGGTCATTAAAGAAGAGAACCCGACTAATTCGTGCCCAGAGAACCGGAGACATAACCCCACTGTGATGGATTGATATAAAGTTCAGGGGTCTGTCATTCTTCTACTGGCTCTAAACTGTTTTTATAATGGTTCAGTTACTCCATCTACTTCTACAAAAGGAACAGAAACAAGCTCATCATGGCAAACAATACTTTTATTAGCTCTAGCTTGAGCATCTAATAATCATCAACCTATCCTTTGTTTATCTAACTGGCACTCTAATCACTATGAATTGCTTCTAATGCTTAGATAAAATCTGAACTCTTTAAAATCACAATTCAGAGCAGCTGGGGAATCATCTGAGGGTATAGTGGCCAAGCAAGAGGGGAGGGCATATAGGATACGGAGAATCTGCAGAAGTTGCATTGTCCTGGAGAGTCATAAGAGGGGATTTAGGGCGTGGTTTTAACTGAGTCACACAATACACCAGATCACCTCCCCTTCACCTTTCACTTTTGGCAGGTGCTGCTCCTTCTGAACTCTCTCAGGTGGAGCAGTTCTGAAAAGCACCTCACAGGTTTTGAGTCCTCTCCACAGAGGAGACCCCAGAATGAGCTTTGATTTGGAATCCTGAGGAAGGACAAGTGTTCTGTAACTCAAAGACGGCCCCAAATTCCAAATAACCCATGGGATTTCAAGACTTTAACAAAGCCCTTTGAGCTTTTTGTGTAGCAATGACAGCACCCAATCTCTGGGGTGCTTTTCAAAACAGCTTGATCACAAAACAACTGTGAGCAGCAGCAGCAACTGTTCAAATTCTAGGGGCCAGGAAATCCAATTTGGGACAAAAGTTTATGGTTTTGCTACAGTTTATACCCTGCTCACCGTAACCACAAGAGGATGTGGCATCAGGGGCGGAGCTCCCAATGTCACAAACAACTCTGGAGGAGGCAGCAGGAAAAAGAGCAAACAGAGGAACTCACTTGAGATCTGCTTTGGGCATTGCTTGTGCCTGTGGAGCCATATGGGAAGAAAGAAATCTACTCATAGCACAGGGATTTCTTGTTAAATATGAACAGGATGTATTGTCCTTCCTCGATAGCAGCCAGCTGCCCAAAGCAGTGCCCGTGCCAGAGTCCAGGGCACAGCAGCTTGGGGATTGCCAAATCCATGGGGAAAATTGTCCTGCAATAAACCACTGTGGTTGTGACCATTAGAGGCTTAGGGAGAATCTTAAAGCATTTTTCCAGTCTAGCTTTCTTAGGCTCAGGTAGGATTATTCCCAAGCTAGAGCTCTTTCTCTGCTGTAAAGATGAGAGAAAGAATTATAACAAAAGATAAACACCTGCTGGATCTGTGAGAAAGCCTGGGACAAGCGGTGTCTCCTTCTCTGACCAAGGAACTGTCTTTATTTTGTTTTTGCACAAACTGTCTCATTTCAGGCAATGGCTTCCTTCAATAAATTGTTCTTCCTTTTTCTTTCTTGCACCATGCAAGAGGGTGCCATGTTACTGTGTCCTTTTGTCACCCCATAACTTTTATAGAGTAACACCCTGGTGTTGATTCCTGATAAAGGAATTTCACCACCCAAAGTGAGGCCTGGATAGAGTTGGGCAGATGGAAAATTGGCTGCTTATCAGAAGGCCCCAGTAAAGAGGGTGGGTGGGTGATAACTCCCCATAACCAGGCCAGGCCCACCCGACTGATGCTGCAGTTGGTGAAGGAGAGAAGCAGCAGCAAACCTCGGGTGAGTCGATGGGATGGGGACAGGTCAGCCAAGGCTCAGGGAGCCTACGGGGATGTCACCTGGTAGGGGACCCCACTTGGTGTCAGGGGTGTGAGAGCAACCCAGTGAGCAGTGGGGAGTGGGACTGGGGGCACTGGGAGTGACATGGGATCCTGGGATTGGGATCCTGTGGGGTGAGAAATAAGAGGGAGAAGAGAAAGTTTCAGTTCCCCTGAAGGTGCTGGATAGGGCTGAAAAATGAATCAGCAGAAAAATGTGGAATATAGTGAAACTGGGAAAAGAACAGGGCAAAGGTGTCTACAGCCCTTGGAAAATCAAATTAAGGGAATTCCAGTGAGGAATTTTTGGCAAATTCTGCAACAGTGAAGCTGCAGTGCTGGCCAAAAGAGAACGGTCAAGGCAGGGTGATCCAGGGTACTGGAGAATTCAGTAAAAATCACACTCTGAAGCCCCTTTTGTGGCTCCCCAGCTGAATAAAATTTTATCCCAAAAGAGGCGGAACCATGGAAATTATTTACAGGAAAAGCCCTGGGTCTGTGTTAGCTAAGAACACCATTTTACTGAATATTTATAATTAGGGTGGATAAATACCCTGTGCAAAGCCCCCCTGTGCTGCAGGAGCAGGAGAGATCCGCTGTGAGTCCGAGCTGATAAAGAATTCCGGCTCTCTGGTACCTCCAGGTGTGCCAGGGAGTTCACTGCGGCTGATTTGGGTATCAGGGGCTGGGGGTACACTGGGGACACTTGGGGGTGGGACATGGGACTGTGGGATTGGGGTCTGGGGGCACTGGGGAGTCACAGGACTGGGATTGGGGTCATGGGGTGCCGGGGGAAAGTGAGGGGGACAGGGTATGGTGGGAGTGGGACTGGGGTCATGGGGGGGCTGGGACACACTGTGGGTGTAGGGGGTGATGCCCGGATTTCAGGTGAGGTTTTGAGGTGACACCAAAGAAATTGGGGACTGGGAGTGGGATTGGGGTCTGGGGACAGGCTGAGGGGAACACTGAGGGGCTCCGGGAGTGGCCCCAGGATTTGGGCTGCAGTCAGGGGGTGCTGAGGGGAATTGTAGTTATGGGGGTGGGACTGGGGACTCTGGGAGCTGCCTCCCTTCCTCCAGGGCTGACCCCATTGCCCTCCCCAATCTCTCTCTGAGGAACCCTCCCAGTGTCATGTCCGTGTCCCCTCTGTGTCCTGCAGTGTCATCTCCATGTCCCCTCTGTTTCCCCCAGTGTCCACACTGGTCCCTGTGGCCTCTCCCCACCATGGCCCTCCTGGCTCTCACCCTGGCTCTGCTGGCAGTGACCGTGGCCACCATGGCTGTTGAGGAAAAGCCCCTGGACATAGCCCCGGACTCTTTCGATGACCAGTACCAGGGCTGTTGCTCTGCCATGATGGAGGAGCTGCCAGCCCTGAACAGCTCAGAGCTCCAGAAGTATCCTCTGTTCGCCAAGGTCTGGCCAAAGGCCCAAAAGAATGGCAGAGAAAGAAACTCTCCGAGAACAATTCTCTGTGCCAAGTTCTGGCAAAAGGCCAAGCAATTTTGGGGATCCTCTCAGAACCCTCTGTCATCCTCGGACCACGCCATCGCCCTCATGGCCTACACCATGAATGACCTGTACCAGCAGTTCAATGCCCAAGTGAGAGTGGCCGGGCGCTCCCCCCAGGAATACCAGGACAATTTCCACTTCAAAACTCTGCATTATCTGCTGACAGATGCCCTGGGCACGCTGAGGGTCAAGCAGTGGCCGAAATGTCGCTGTGTGTTTAGGGAGGTTGCCAAGTACAAGTTCAAGGCAAATATTGGTGACATCATCCGGTTCGGTCAATTCGCGTCGTCGTCTCTTTGTGAACGTGAAACCAGAAAATTCGGGAATACCACGAAGTTCATGGTGCGAACATGTTACGGAGCGGACATTGAGGCATTCTCCAACTTTCCCACTGAGAAGGAGGTGCTGATCCCACCCTTTGAGAAGTTTAGGGTCATCAAGGTCAATGATTCTGGGGAGAATGTGCAGATCCACCTTGACTCTATTGGGATCTACAGCAATTACAGCTGCGAGTGGCTGAAAGGTGGGCACAGACTAGGGACATGGGGAAACTCACTGGGGCCATTGGGTCATCCACTGAGGATATGGGGACACTCACTGGGGATATGGGGACACCCATGATAAGGCACAGAGGACAATGACACTCACTGGGCATGGGGGACAGGGACAGGGGCACCCACGGGTGTATGTGGGGACAAGGACACCCTGTGCTGGGGACACCAATTATGGGGACTGGAATGTCCATGACAGGGTACAAGGCTGGGAACCCCCACATCTGGGACAGGGTCAGGGACCCCCTGTTCTAACGCTGTCCCTCCTCTCCACAGGCAGTGTTGTGGGGACAGGCCCTGTGTGCTGGATGTGGGCGGGCCGGGAGCCCCCAAGGCACCCCCTGCCCCCTGTCACCCCCTGTTTTCCTGTCCCCTGTCACCCCTAAGCCCATCATGACCTCCCTGACTTCCCTGGCCTCTGCAAACCCTAATACCCCCCAAACCTGTCACTGTCACCTCTTGATCCCCATCTCTCCTGTCACCCCCAGCCCGTTATGGCCATCCCTAACCCCCTCACTCACCCATGGTCCCCCTGACGTCCCCTCTTTTGTCCCCCAGGCAAGGGTGTCACCCCAGAGGACTCCTCCTTGTCAGCACAGTTCTGGGACCCGCCACAGGGATCCTCTGCTTCACGAAGTTTTGAAGAGCTCTGCGGTCGCTGTTACAATCACGATCACACTCAGGGAAACAAGGCCACCACTGCCACTATTGTCACCTTGGCCACCATGGCCACCATGTGGTCACTGTGGCCACAACTGGCACTGTGACCACTGCATCCACCACAGCCACTCAGGCCACCATGGTCACTATAATCACCAAGGCCTCTATGACCATCATGATCACCAAGACTCCCTGTGTCATAATCCAAAGGTTGGATATTTTTGTTAGTTATTAGGATGTTGCTTTTTCCATAAATAAAGTTTAGGATTCACTTGATAAAAACAAGAAAGAATAAGATAGAATAAGATATTCTAAAAAGTATATAAAAAATAAGATAGTATAAAGGTAAAGTGAAGTAGTAAAAAGATAGATAAGATAAGATAAGACAAGACAAGACAAGACAAGACAAGACAAGGCAAGACAAGACAAGACAAGACAAGACAAGGTAAAATAAGATGATAAGATATAAGAGTAAAGTAAGAGAGAGAAAAGGATAGACAATATAAGATAGCAAAGATGATTTGGCTGGTGCAAGAAAAAGAAGGGGAAATATTGTAATGCTGAACGGGGTTTAGACCCCGGTGGACATGTCTGTACAAATCTGAACCTTGTCTGTGTGCACCAGCCAAAAACTCCATTTAGTTGCTCTTTTTTCTGTTCAGTTCTTTCTGCATATTTTGCTGTTCGCTCACATGCTTCTTTCACACGCTCGCTATTTTTGTGCATTTCTTAGTTTAGCCCAGTGTTTATAACAGGGCCACAGCATGAGACAATTTGAGGAGTTTCTCGATAACTTGTTGAAACCCCCCAAGGCCGCTGTAACATAAATGATACTAAATCAGGAGAGAAGAAGTTGAAAACACAGAATACCAAGATTAGAAGATTCAAGCTAAGGGGAGGTGGCAAAGATCCTGAAGAGCACCAATTAGGGACTTTCAGGGGTTGGAAGGGGTGGATCAACTTCCTAAAATTACCAATTGCAGAGTATGTTCCCAAGTGAGTGATGGTTTTTGAAATGTATAATGAGGGTGAATTGTGAAGAATAAATCGGCTTCTGCAAAATCATATTGATTTGAAGTTCAGCAGTCCAGTTTTTTCCCGCATTTGGTGACCCGGCGATGTGATTTATCGCACACATGGTGCATATGGAGCGAACCGTAACTCTTTAGACTCAGTCTGCCGCAGCAGCGGGAGTCGGTGTGCGGCTCCGGAGAAAATCCGAAGAATCCGGGACACTGGGAATCACAGATTGGTTGGGGAAAAAACTAGACCTAGTAATAAAATTCTGTAGTATTCGGAAGTAACTGTAAACATAGTATACGTAAGTTAGTGTAAAAAAGGTAAGTCCAGCCCTTTGTAAGGCAGACCTTTGTCCCGCACTCGGTGATGACAGACCTCTGCGCGCGGCAAAAGAACTTTATAGATAACAATTAATAAACAGACCTTGGGCCTGGACGATTGTCTCCTGCAATCTCTTTTCGGCAGCTTCAAAGAAATCCCTGCACCCTGAACCACCCACCTGTGGCCGTCTGAGGGGTCTCAGGCACAGAGACCCTCCCGACTGTGCCACCTTAGTCCTTCCCATCAGCAGCCCCTGAGACAGAGTTGCGGGCTCGGCAGGACTCGGGCAGTGACTCGCAGTCCGCGTTGGAATCAGAAAAAAATAGAAATCGATGCTTCCTTGGAAACATCGGAACCAGAAAAAGCTCCGGGCTGTGCCGTGGTGTCCCCTGAAGAGTTTCCAGCAGCCCTGGGAGGAGAGTTCCCGGAGCTCAGCCAGAGCGGGCGTTCAAATGTACATCACAGATATTCGCATGCAGAGCTCTTGCCCTGGCAGCGAGAGAGAAAATGAGCGCAACTAAGAATTTTAGTGGATCAAGAGATGGAGAGAGAGAAAAAGCCCGAGCGCTTCTGATGGCGGGGGCGAAGAGAAGGACAGCTGTTGTGTCTCAAAAGCTGCGAGTGCCGCAGCGCCGATCTCCCGGAGGAGAGAGGAAGCGTGAGCTCAGCGGATTCGGTTCTCGGGAGGGAGCGGTCCCGGGGAAAGTTTCTTGGTTTCAGCCTGTGCCGAGGAATGCGGAGAATGTGGCAGCCTCTGTTTCGGTCTGTCAGTTTGGAGTGTTGGAGTGTGTGCAGCAGCAGAAGAAAGGGGAGGGGGCCTGGGGGTCGCTACCCCGGACATGGTGCTGGGGATGGGGTCTTTTTCCTGGATTGATGCTCGACCGGAAAAAAATACAAAAAAACCCAAAAAAACCCCCAAACCAACCAAAGAAACAAACAAACAAACAAGAAAACCCACAAAAAAAAAAAAAAACCAACACAAGCCAACCAAACAAACAAAAACCAAAGAAACAGAAACAAACAAACAAACAAACAAAAACCAAAAAAAAGAAACGAAGGGGAGCGGGAAGTTAAAAGTCGTTAGTGTTTAAAGTGGTTTTAACAGTTTTCCTAGAGGAGTTCAAAACTCTCTGTGTGCACTGTAGCACAGTTATAATTGTATTGGCTTTTACTATAACAATTAGAAATTTATGTACAACCAACAATATTTACAGGCAGATAATGTTTCTGTCCTCTTGGTTTTGCAACTCTTTTTTCACTGGTGTTTTTTGGTGTTGGGAATGTTCTGATAAGATTGATTAAGGCTAAATGCTATTAAGTAAATTCTGTTAGATTTCATTTTTGTTAAGTTTCAGTTTCACTGAGTTTAGACAATGTTTTGCTCCCGTTCTGTTTGGTATTAATACTGACTAACTGAGTTTGCTTAAGTGTGCTTTTGTATTACTGAAGTGACAATTAACACGATTGATTGTTTGGAGTGATTATACCAATCTTGTAATAGGCAAACTCATGGGATGCTGATGTTGTATTTGTTGTATACACAGCCAGCATTTTTTATGTGTTTTAACATCTCTTGGTGTAATTATCTAAGAGACACTTGTCATTTTCAGGATCTTTTCTGTTTCTTTTTTTAATTGCATGTGTATCTCTTTTATTCAGGCTGCCTCTCTGATTGTCTCATGATTGTCAGTATTTTCAGAGTTCCAAGGAATGATATCTGAGCTTCCTTGGAAGTTCCCTCTAAACTGATGATCTTGTGGTTCTTGTGAGAGAGAACAAGCCTGAGAAAAAACTACAGAGAGAACAAAATGCTGGAGAAGTTTGGTTGTTTTCTCACCCTGAGCTGTTTGGTTGTAGCTTCTGTTCTGAAGAGTCTTGGCTTGTGTTGAAGAAATCTGTCAGGGAATTCCCTTCCAATGAGGGCCTGGGCTCTGGCCACGCCTTGGCTCTGCCTGGATTGGAAACTGCCAACAGACCCAGGTGTTTTCTGCATCAAAACAATACTCGAGTTACTTTGGCTTGGCAATTTGAGCCTACCAATATGACAGCCGGACCTATTGTTTGAAGGGAGCTTGGGAATCATTTTCCGGAGGTGATTATCCAATTCTTCACTGATTTGGAGTTTATCAGCTGTTGCAGACACTGGGATGATTGTACAGTGTTTTAGTGCTTGGTAATCATCCAACTTCACACGTGTAATTAATTATGTCTGATAGTAGAAATGTTTTTGATTGTTCTATCTGAATTATTCCTGATTGCTGTGAGATTCTGATCTCACTGGATATAAGACTGCTCAATTGAATGTACAATGACAAAGCCTAATTGATTTACTAACGTTAAGAGAAGAAATGCATGTATTTTTATCATTAGCAGGTTCAAAGTAGTCATCTATTCAATGGAGCAGGCATCAATTGTCTCCAAGGAAATGAGGCCCAGTCAGAAGACAAATTCCCCAAGTACCATGCAGCTGTCATAACCCGAACAAGAACAGGACTGTCAGAACACAGCCCTGGCTGGAAACTTAAAAAGGGACTTGTTCAGAAAAAGCCTCATGTTGTTATCACATTATTGTGCTCTAAGTAATTTTCTTTAGATATTTTTTGTTTCAGGTTCTCAGGGTGGATCTTGTTATTTGGGAAAGCTGCCTGTGCTCCTGGCATGTGTGAGATGTTGGATTTGGAGAGCAAGGCACAGCCAAAGAGTTAAAAAAGAAATTGGGATTTTGGATCCTAATTGTGACAATAGTGTGATATTCTGTGTGACTGAACAGCTGGATATCAATTCCACTGTTCTGGAACAAATGCTCACTGATGTAGATCGTATTAGATACACCACATTGCAAAATAGAGCTGCTATAGATTTTTGTTATCAGCACATGGGCACGGGTGTGAGGATTTTGATGGGATGTGTTCTATGAATCTTTCTCACCATTCTGCATCCATTCACGAGAAGATCAAACAACAGCAAGATAATGTGAGGAAGTTAATTGTGGATAGTTAGAGTTTGGATGAATTGTTAAAAGAATAGGGAATACCGGGATTGTTGAAAGATATAATCCAAAGAGTTTGGATATTTTTGTTAGTTATTAGCATGTTGTTTTTTCCATAAATAAAATACATTATTGACTTGATAAAAATAAGATAGACTAGGATAGAATAAGATATGATGAGATAAGAGAGAATAAGATAATATTAAAAATTATATAAAAGTTAGTATAGTATAAAGGAAAAATGAAGTAGTATAATGATAAGATAAAAAAGGATAAGACAATACCAGAAAAGACAAGACAAGGGAAGACAAGACAAGGTAAGATAAGATAAGAGTAAAATAAGAGTGAGAAAAGGATAAGACAAGATAAGATAGCAAAAATGATTTGGATGTTGCAAGAAAAAGAAGTGGGAAATGTTGTAATGCTGACCGGGGCATAGACCCCGGTGGACATGTCTGTACAAATCTGGGCCTTGTGTGTGTGCACCAGCCAAAAACTCCATTTAGTTGCTCTTTTTTCTGTTCAGTTCTTTCTGCGTATTTTGCTGTTCGCTCACACGCTGCTTTCACACATTCGCTGTTTTTGTGTATTTCTTAGTTTAGCTCAGTGTTTATAACAGGGGCACAGCATGAGAAAATTGGAGGAGTTTTCTGATAACTTGTTGAAACCCCCCAAGGCTGCTGGAACATAAACAATGCTAAATCGGGAGAGAAGAAGTTGAAAACACAGAATACCAAGATTAGAAGATTCAAGCTAAGGGGAGACAGCAAAGATCCTGAAGAGCACCAATTAGAGACTTTCAGGTGTTTTGTCCTGGTTTGAAAGACAGGTGCCTGCCAGGAAAGGCAGAAGCTCCTCTTTGAAATAGAGAATTCAATTCCGCCCCCTCCAAATATTATAATTGTTTGAATCAAAGACTCTAAGACAGAGATAAGGGGGTAGGTGTAACAGCTTTGTTACTAATATATCTAACTTTAGAAGCAGAGACAACAGCAGTTATTAAAATTACCAACAAAACAGAACAGATAACTCAGTTCCAATCCTTTCTTTAGCCGCAGGCACACTCTCTCTGCACTCGGTCCCGCTGACGTAACACGTGGCAGAGCCTGCACAGCTGCAGAGAGCAGGTGGGAGCAAAGGCGGGAGGGGTGGGAAACAGCAGCAGCCGCGCTGTGTCTCAGGTTGGAGCCGGCTGGAGGGCAGCTCCTCGCTCCCCGATTGTGTCCAGGTGATCAGCTGTGTCCTCAGAGGTAGGAGGCTGGAGCGGGGCAGATGCAGGGCAGTTGATCGCAGAGGGTCTGGCTCTCCTACGTTCTGGCTGCGCGCTGCAGATGGAGGATCCTTTTCCTCCAAGCTCGCTGGAAGCACGAGTCCCGTGCTCCGGAAGCCCGCTCTCACCTACCCTTTTGTCTAGAGCCGTCAAAAGATCCTGGGTGTAACCCGGCAGGCTCCTTTACCATGATAATGGGAAAAATTCTTTAAACTGGCACAGTAATGGAACAAAAATCCAACCACCAACCATTTTGTTTTTGCACAAACTGTCTCATTTAAGGCAATGGCTTCCTTCAAAAAATTGCTCTTTCTTCTTCTGTCTTGCACCATGCAAGAGAGTGCCACGTTACCGTGTGCTTTTGCCACTGTAACCCTTATACAGTAACATTTGGAGGTTCCACCGACATCAACATTTGGAGGTCCCACTGATCACTATTCGAGTAGACTGGGTTCTCCTTACGCGATCTCTGACCAACTGACAGCACCGTGAAGAACTCAGAGCTGAACAGCCTGCAAAACCGGGACAGATCCTGGAGGCCTGTCGTAACCGGGGTACGGCCCATGCCTGGTTTTTCAAGCCAGAGCTGTGCTGAGCAGACTGAGAAACCCAGAAAACCAGGACTGCAAACCTGGGGCCAGGACTGAAGCCAAGATGACAACCAGAGTCCAGAGCCATCTGGGATGCGGCGAGGGGATCCGAGCTGCTCCCGCTGGGGCTGGCGAGGGCTGGTCCCCAAGCAGAGACAGATGTTCCCCCGCAGGTGTCCGTGTGTGACCCTGCTGAGTTGGCGGCGGTGGTCTCGGAGCTGCTCCCGTCTGTGGGAGCGAGGGCTGAGCCCTGTCCTGCCGCTGCCGCCGTCGCTGCTGCGGGTCAGGTAGCGATGGGCATGATCGCAACCTTAGTCTGTGCCACACTGACGGCGCTGGGCACTGACGGCTTGCATCGGCCGCTGGCTGGCGGCAGCCCCCCTGCCCTACAGCCAGCACTGCCTGGGGAGGGCGGCCCACCCGCCTTGTGGGGCCGCTCGCTGCCAACAAGAAGGAGGTGCCATCAGCCTGCCCCTCCAAGATGCTGATGCCATCGCTCAATCCGCCCGCTGGGGCGGCGCCACCCCCTGAAAAGGGGGCAGTGGTGCCAGCCCGCCCGTCCGCAATGATGTCTGACCCCGACCCGCCTGCTGAGAGGGAGCTGTCGGCACCAGCCACCCCAGAGAAAGGGGCAGTGCCGGCTCCTCCCTCCTCTCTGATATAAGAGCTCAACCTGCCTACCCGGGCAGGGTCTAGGCCGCCCTTCTCTGCTTTGGCAGGGGCGGGGCTGCCCTCTCTTTTCCCTCAGCTTCCTCGCTTGTTCACCCAGAACGACCCGGAGTCTTTTCGTCAGATTCGACTACCGCTGTTCCAGTTTCTGCGCTGGCCCCAGCGTTGTTCTCATCAGCCAGAGGAGATCTGCCTGCCTGTCTGGCCACCAACGGACCCCTCCCATCGCTGTCTCCGGCTCCTTCGCCGCTCCCACCCTGTGCTGACAGTGACAATGGCTTTGTCCTCACTTCAGGGGGGAGAGCAGCGGGGGCTGGTTTCATTCCTGTGGTGGGCATGGGGGAAGGGAGTGCTGGGGCAGATGTTTCTGAGCTCCATCCCATTGCTGAAAGGGAAGAGCTGAAAACTTGCAATGATGATGTCCAAATGAGAGAGGCTCAGGCTTTTGCTGTGCCTGATGCTGTCTCTATGGTAGGACAGCGAGACTGGAAAAAGAGAAAGAAAAGATCTAAATGATCCTGTTATTGTGAATCACATTTGCCTCATTGCAGGCCCAGATCAGCTTTACTTGCAAGGTGTCCGTCCTGACCTGTAACACCAGGGGCAGAGTGTGATCACAGCTCAGCTTTCACATGCTGACCAGCTCACCAAACACCAACCAGATGAAAACACTGACCAGATGATCCCTTTACAAGCAGGGAATGGACATTCATATGTTCGTGTTTGAACTGTTTATACGTGTTCTAGTGAATGTTTCCAGTGTTGTATTAGAATAATCACTTGGTGGTGGATTTTTCACTGTTGTATTAGAAATAATTCACTTGGTGATGGATTTCACATGTGCAGAGAAAGACACCAGGTCCTTGGCACTCCATGTATCCTCAGGTCTCTGAGTTGTATTTGTTCTTCCTAGCATGGGGCCCTGCTGGGTACCACAAATACTTCTTAATATATTTCAGAAAGGAGACTTGTGTCCATAACAGGCCCAGGGAGAATCTTAAAGGATTTTCCCAGTCTAGCTTTCTAAGGCTCAGCTAGGATTTTTCCCAAGCTAGAGCTCTTGCTCTACTGTAAAGATGAGAGAAAGAATTATAACAAAAGATAAACACCTGCTGGATCCGTGAGAAAGCCTGGGACAAGAGGTGTCTCCTTCTGTGACCAATGAACTGTCTGTATTTTGTTTTTGCACAAACTGTCTCAATTAAGGCAATGGCTTCCTTCAATAAATTGCTCTTTCTTGTTCTTTCTTGCACCATGCAAGAGAGTGCCATGTTACTGTGTCCTTTTGCCACCCCATAACCTTTATAGAGTAACACCCTGGTGTTAATTCCTGATACAGTAATTTCATCACCAGAAGTGAGGCCTGGATAGAGTTGGGTAGGTGGAAAATTGGCTGCTTATCAAAAGGCCCCAGTAAAGAGGGTGGGTGGGTGATAACTCCCAATAACCAGGCCAGGCCCACCCGACAGGTGCTGCAGTTGGTGAAGGAGAGAAGCAGCAGCAAACCTCGGGTGAGTCGATGGGATGGGGACAGGTCACTCAAGGGTCGGGGAGCCTACAGGGATGTCACCTGGTAGGGGACCCCATTTGGTGTTTGGGGTGTGACAGCAACCCAGTGAGCAGTGGGGAGTGGGACTGGGGGCACAGGGGGATGTGGGACCGTGGGATTGGGGTCCTGGTGGGGGAAGAAATACGAGAGTGAATAGAAAGTTTCAGTTCCCCTGAAGGTGCTGGATAGGGCTGAAAAATGAACCAGCAGAAAAATATGAAATAGAGCTAAAGTGGGAAAATAACTGGGCAAAGGTGTCTACAGCCCGTGGAGAAATAAATTAATGGAATTCCAGTGAGGAATTTTTTGGCAAGTTCTGTAACAAAGAAGCTGCAGCACCGGCCAAAAGAGAAAGGTCATGATAGGGCTATCCAGGGTATTGGAGGACTCAGTGAAAACCTCGCCTTGAAGCCCCTTTTGTGGCTCCCCAGGGGAGTAAAATTCTATCCTAAAAGAGGTGGAGCCATGAAAATTATTTACAGGGAAATCCCTGGGTTTTTTTTAGCTAAGAAATTTAATTTCCTCTGAAGGTGCTGGATAGGGCTGAAAGATCAAGTAGCAGGAACATATAAAAGGATGTAAAAGTTGGGACGCAGCAGGATAAATGTGGCTGGAGCCAGTGGCAAAAGAGATGAAGGGAACCCTTCTTTTTGGTAAGTTCTAAAACACAGAAGTGGCAGCACTGACCAAAAGCGAAAGTTCAAGGCGAGGTGAGGCAGGATATTGAGGCGGCAGCAAAATTCTTCCTTGAAAGAGGTAAAGCCAAGAAACATGTTCGTTCTATATAAGCTAGGCAGCCCATTTCAATGAATATTTATAATTAGGGTGGAAAAATACCCTGTGCAAAGCCCCCCTGAGCTGCAGGAGCAGGAGAGATCCGCTGTGAGTCCGAGCTGATAAAGAATTCCGGCTCTCTGGTACCTCCAGGTGTGCCAGGGAGTTCACTGCAGCTGATTTGGGTATCAGGGGCTGGGGGGACACTGGGGACACTTGGGGGGGACACCCCAGACAGTGGGAGTGAGATTGGGGGAGTCACAGGACTGGGATTGGGGTATGGGGGAGAACAAGGGGGACATTGGGGGACCCCAGGCCTTGGGTCAGGGTCCTGGTGGGCAGGAGGGTCACCGGAAGGAACACAAGGTACTGGGAGAGGGATTGGGGTCACCAGAGGCACTTGGAAACACCAGGAGGGGGACAGAGAGCTATGGGATTGGGATTGGAGTGCTGGGGGCACAGGGGTTGCTGGAGGGGGTCAGGAAGTGACCCCAGGATTTGGGATCAGGGTCCTGCTGGGGAGCTAAGAAGACACCGTGAGGGGGATATAGGAGTGTGGGAGTGGGATTGGGGTTCTGGGGGACACTGGGGAGGCTCCAGGAGTGACCCCACGATTTGGGATTGGGGGCCTAGAACATGTCCAGGGGTCTCCTGGCTGGGGGTGCCTCCCCTGCCTGGGCTGATCCCACTCTCCCTCCTCAGTTCCTCACCAAAGAAGTCTCCCCATATCTTCCCATGTCCCTCATTGCCCCCTTTATCCTATCAGTGTCCCCTGGGACCCCTTGGTGTCCCTTCAACATCCCCTGTATCCCCCATTGTCTTCCCTGTGTCACTGTGTCCACTCTGTGTCCACTCTGTGCCCACTCTGTGTCCACTCTGTGTCCCCCAGAGTCCCCCAGTGGCCACCGTGGACTCTCTCCTCCATGGCCCCCCTGGCTCAGACCCTGGCCCTGCTGGCAATGGCCATGGCCACTGTGCCCATCGATGTGAAGCCCCTGGACATGGCCCAGAATTCCTTTGATGACCAGTACCTGACCTGTGCCCACGACATGGCCAAGAAGCTGCCAGAACTCAGGAGCACCGAGTTCCTCCAGAATGTCAACTTTGCCCAGGCCTGGAGTGAGGCCGAGACCAGGTGGCAGAAGCAGGGGAGCCCCGTGACCCCACTGGACCAGGACCAGGCCATCGCCCTCATGGCCTACACCATGAAGAAGCTGTACAAGGATTTCAACGCGGCCGTGCGCGAGGCCGGCAGCTCCCACCAGCAGTACCACAACAACTTCCACTACAAAACGCTGCATTTCCTGCTCACCAGGGCTCTGCAGCAGCTGAGGGTGCCCAACAAGTGCCAGGACGTGTTCAGGGGGGTGAGTGGGGTCCAGTTCCAGGCCAAGCCCGGGGACAAGGTTCGCTTTGGCCAGTTCGCGTCGATGTCTCAGAGCCTCGATGTAGCGAAGGGGTACGGCAGGGACACGCTGTTCCGCGTGCACACGTGCCACGGCGCCGACATCCAGAGATTCTCTTCCAAGCCCAGCGAGAGGGAGGTGCTGGTGCCGCCCTTCGAGACCTTCAAGGTCGTCTCTGTCACTTCGGAAGGGGGCACGATGAACATTGTGCTGGAGTCCACTGGGAACTTCAGCAACTACAACTGCGAGTGGCTGCGAGGTGACCCGGGGGGACATTCTCTGGGGGTGTGGGGACACTGCAAGGTGATGTCACAGGGGGACATTCCCTGGGGGTACAGGGGTGCTTGGTGAGGGTTGGGGACAAGGACATTCGGTTCTGGGGACACCCGGTTCTGGGGACACCCATGGCCCAGAGGGGACAGGGACACCCACAGTGGGCACCCAGTGCTGAGGACAAGGACAGGCACAGCCATTGGTGGGCACAGGGTATGGGGACACCAGTGCCAGGTGAGTGGGAAAGGGACAGCGTGTGCTGGGGACACCTGCTGGGCTTGGGGGGAGAAGGGCACAGGGGACAGGGATCCTTTAATGGCGCCCTCTGGCCCCCACACCCTCAGGGCCCCTTGTCCCCCTGTCCCTCCCCTATGATCCCCCCATCACCCCTGTTCCTTGCCCAAATCCTCCCTGATCCCTCTGACCTCCTCACCCCATTGTCTCCCCATCCCCCATGGCCTCCTGACACACCTGATCCCCTCAATCCATGGTCACCCCTGTCACTCCTGTCCCACCCCCCACGGCCCCCTGAACCCCTGACCTGCCTCCCCTGCCCCCTCACTCCATGGTCACCCTAAATCTCCTTGCACACCTCGCCTGATGGATCCAAAAACTGCTGCTTGCTCACCTGGCTTATCAAAAGTTTATCAAAAAATTTGATTTTTACTTGCCTGATGAATCTGCTACAGCTCTTTAGTGCCTTTCCTACAGGGTGCCTCATTTCTCAAAATAAAGCATTTTTGTTAAAGGTAACTGAAAGCTTTGTTTTCCAATCCTTGGCCTTCAAAGAGGAGATAGAGAAACGTTCCTCCTTTTTTTTTTTGTTCACTACAGCCCCTCAGGAAGGACCTGGAGGGGCTGGAGCATGTCCAGGGGCAGCGACGAGCTGGGGAAGGACCTGGAGCAGCAGGAACGGCAGAGGGAGCTGCCGGGCCTTGCTCGTTGCAATTAAAAAAAGGGTGAACCATAAGTTTAGGGCCAGTTCCAAAATTCTGATTTGAGGCAACAAATAAAAGAAAGTTTAGAGAAAAAAAACAAAAAACAGAAAAGGGATGAAGAATAAAACAGAGATAAGGGGAGAGAGGCATCACCACCCATTTATTTCTAAAACATCTGCTGTTTCGCTCAGGAAACTCTTTTTCCATCTAGCCCAGGGATTTTCCCTCGTTAGCCCGTGCGGCTCCCGAGCTCGCCCCGCAGCTGCAGTTTGGGAATCGCCCAGCGGAGGGCAGCAGCGAGTGCGGGGGAGCAGCGGCACTGCGCATGCGCCGGCCCCGCCTGCAGTTCTGAGTGCCACCAGCAGGCAGCAGCGCGAGCTGGGGCGCTGCCGAGCGCCCAGCCCCGGGCTCGGGAATGGTTCCGGGATGGAGCGACCTTAAAACGCGTCCGGGGCCAGTCCTGCCCGGCCAGGGACATCTTCCCCTGCGCCAGGCTGCTCCAGGGCTCATCTGTCTTGGAACGCGGCCAGGGACAGGGACAGCTTCTCTGGGCAGCCTATCCCAGGCCATCACCCCCTCACAGGGCAGGAGTTTATAGGAAAATGGGCGGTGATGTCCTTGAAAATCGACTCAGTGGGTCAAGGTCTTTTGTTTATTTTTATGTATTTTTACAATTTTGTCACTATGGTCATGAATTGAATCCACGCTTACGTATAAGAAAAATGTGGATTGTTTTGAATGCTCATGAATATGAATATGAGCAGGCTTGTCCCTGCTGTTACCTACTTGCTAAGAGTGTAACCTGAAAAGCTGTTTCAGATTTGTCCAGGCCTTGTGGGGGTTGTAGCCACGGCTGCTGGAGTGCTAGCCAGCATTTTTGGGCTTGCTCGGACTTGTACCCCAGCACAGTGGGCATGTCACAGCCCACCAAAAACTGCCTATAAAAGGGACAGTGACTGGGGGAAGGACGGACGTGTTGGCAGAGCACAGACTCCCCACGTCCCCAGCGCTACTTGCCTATTCATTATCAATGAACTGATAAATTGCCTTATTGATTGACGTACCAGATTGTGGTGAGCAATTTATAACAAATTTGGTGACCGCACACAATGAATTTCCATTTTTCGGGGGAGAACAACTGATCCTGATGGAGCGCCCTACCTTTGCTGGCCTCTGGTGACTGTTGGCCTCCGCTGGGATATGAAATTCATAAAACAGATAAGGCACAGGAAAGGAATTCCAGCTCCTGGAGGAAAACTGCTGTAAATTACCCGTAATTTCTTGTGCACGAAGATCCAGGTGCGAACAGCGGACTGTGAGTAGCGCTTGGCGGGGTGGTGCGTGACTGGTGTATGATTCAGAGGTAACTTTGTTACAGAGCAAGTGTAGAGTTCTTCTAGCCTTGGTTCCACCTTCTCACAAGAGTGAAAACAAAAGGAGTGAAGAGGGGACCTTTAAATAAAATCGGAGCCTTGCAGTGTTTTGTCAAAAGGGTTTACAATAAAGCAAGGGACCAGTGGTGTTTGTTGAAAGGATTTTATTTAACAGTTTCAAGACTTCTCTGTGAACACTTGGCCTTTCACAGAGTGGCTTTTCCCCACACACTGAAGGTGCTTGGCAGAGCTTAAAGACTGACAAAAGCATAAAAGATAGAAGGATGTGAAAGTATTTACACAGCACAGTAAACGTGGCTGGAACCAGTGAAGAATAAGTTTGAGAAGTTCTGTAACACAGAAGGGGCAGTGCCCACCCAAAGCCAAAGTTTGAGGCGAGGTCATCGGGCT